>JAUYWG010000060.1:5014333-5027040 GCA_034779775.1 Enteromius afrohamiltoni | reverse complement strand
GATATATATCTGTGTGTGTGTATATATATATATATATATATATATATATATATATATATATATATATACAAAATGATGATCGAAAGTTTCTTTACCCTCATTGTGGTGTGCCTTTGTGGTTAATGATTTGGTTTGGGAACCCAAAGGCTGAAGAGGGTGAGTCATATCACCCAGGTTTTGTTTGTATTTTTGGGTAGTGATGGGACAGATTGATATCACACTGCAGCCGCAGAATCAGCGAGCACCAGATGGGAGTCCTGTAGTTCTGAGCTGCAGAGCAGTCGGGCCCATGGAGCTCACCTACCAGTGGTTCAAGGGGAAAGATGAGGTCTGGTGGACTAAATTTGTAACTCAACCTACTCATCTGAAATAATATCCTTAGTCTGGTTCTTTGTGTTATCGGTAGGTGCCGGGAGGCAATAGCCCAGAGCTGGTGCTGAATCCCGTTAGTGCGGCTCAACAGGGTCCCTACATCTGTCGTGTGAGTTCTGGGGACAAGTACGTCTTCTCCAACTGGGCCCATGTATGTCTAGTGAGGTCTGGAGGCGCAAGCGCAGGCATGTGAAGATTTCACTTTCAATCAGAAATGAATCAAATTTCCTTTATCACCAAGGAATTACGTCAATTGCAGGTTCCAGCAGTGGCTACTTCCCTTCGTCAGCTAGTGGGTTGTATATACTTCAGCAGCCTAAGCCTCAAGTGTTGATGGAAGGAGATACTCTGTATCTTGAATGTGCTGTTCAGGCCAACCCGCCTCCCCAGTTCCAATGGTATCTTAACAAACAGCCAATGCCAAACTGTACTAGAAGCATGTTAAAGGTACTCATGAAAGATGAATAAACCTGCATTTTAAAAAGCGCTATATGACTTGACTTGAATTTTCATCGAATTTACTGTATGGGCTTGTCTACAGATTCCATGCATAACCACAGCAGATAGAGGGATATATTCTTGCAAGGTTTACAACCTCTATCATGAAGCATGGAGTGATCAGGTTCAAGTAAACATCGGTAAGGTGCAATATGATCCATAATTGTTCCTCTAAATACAAGCAAAAAAATGTTTTGTTATATAGCATGGCCTGTTTTCACTTAGGTCCTGGTTCCTTTTCTGATGTCTCATGGGAACCACCTAAAGTAGGTAAGCACGATCTGTTTAACGCTAAGATTTTAACACATCTACTGATAATTTCTTGTCATTTAAACGCAACATATATTTTTACAGGTGCTCCTGACGCGAGTCCAAGGCAAATGGGTGATTGTTGCGGTAAGTGATAAGCAGAAGTGTGGTTGCTCTCTCTGTTTTTTGTAAACGATTTGCCTTGTTAATCCTCGCTTCACAAATTTCTAGCCACTGATAAGGTAGCATTGCTTATCGGAAACATGAACTACCTGCATCACCGGCAACTGAGAGCTCCCATGGCAGATGTGCATGAATTGACAAACCTTCTACGCCAGTTAGACTTCAAAGTCGTCTCTCTGCTAGACCTCAACTGGCAGGAGATGCATAGTGCTGTTACTGAGTTCTTGCTGCTGTTGGATCGAGGCGTTTATGGTTAGTTCCTAGTTGCAAAATAGGGGTGTAACGATAAATAATTTCTGCGATCTTCCTAATGCATCGTGATACTTTCTCGAATCGATTGAAACTTTTTAAACAGCAGATGGCGCTCTTGGCTAGTTTTTAATTGCACACTCAAATTCTCACGAAGACGACTGCTTGTGCATTCAACTGAATGGTTAAACGTACACAATGCACCTCAGCTTTTATTACGCCAGATTAATGTAAACACAATCCACTGTGAATACTGTTTTAATTTGGTTCAACCTTTTTGAACTTTATGAATGATTATTTTAAGATTAAGTGGTGTGTGGGTAACAACGTGTCCTAACACACGACGCGATGCCACAATACATGCTAAAAGTATCTTTTCCATGTTAATCTGAGTTTTTTTGTGACGTTGACACATTAAATTTCTAATTTAGAAACTGTTTCTATATCCGCAGCGTGGCAGCTGGAACAACAGCATACAAACTATATGACAGTGGATAGTCTCAGATGATTATGTGCTTTATTAAACATGTCCAGTATGAGCTCAAATATCATATTATGTGATCCTATAGACATACTGAAAGCAACAACAGACTGTTTACCTCTTAAAATTAAATTAAAGCAAAGATGACCGTTAAAGCCGAACTCATAGCGAACCAACGAGTCTATTCCATAACAGATGTTATCAGTCACTCTGTATTTAAACCTTTTTAACATAATTAAATGTAATTTTTCTGAATTAGACTATAAACGTATCAATTTCGTTGTGAGAGCAGTCCGCTTGAAATAGAAACCCCGCCCACACACACTTCTGATTGGCTGTGATATTTGACTGATTCTGTCACCTCGTGTCTAGTGTGGATACCTAAATTATTTGTTGCTGGAATCTTGTCCCGTCGCGTGTAGTTAGGACACGGTGTAAGTAACTGAAAGCATGCAGTGTTTTAAGCATGCTGTTAAAACTAAGCTCAGAAAGAGAACTGCGATGCATTAGATTAAGCAATTTATCGTTAAACCCCTGTTGCATAATTTGGATTTCTTTGACTTTAGAGATTTCTTAGCTTCCTAATTGTCTGCTTATTGAATGCCTTTGGATTCTTTCATCCATGTCCACCATTTCAAGGGCTCTTGTACTTTGCTGGCCATGGCTATGAAAACTATGGGAACAGTTTCATGGTACCTATCGATGCTCCTGCCTCTTATACCTTCAAGCACTGCCTCTGGGTGCAGGATGTGTTACAGCGCATGCAAGAGCGCCAGACGGGACTTAATGTCTTTCTTCTGGACATGTGTCGGAAACGGTGTGGTTAAGTCATAAGTGTGTCAGTTCTGAAAAATTGTGCATAAAGCTTTACTTGAAACTGACATAAGCTTTGTTGTTCATTCAGAAACCCAAATGATGAGAGCATCCCGCAACCTGGTCCCTTGAGAGTGACCGCGAACATAGTGTTCGGTTACGCAACGTAAGTCTAACGCAATGACAATTATCTAGATACCTAGAAATTGCGATTATAATTTCGACATTCTGGATTTAGGTGTGTTGATGCCGAAGCATTTGAAGTAAACAAAGATGATCTCTCTAATGGAATCTTCATGAGCTTCCTGAAGAAAAGACTGATGGAGCCAGAGAAGGTCTCGGTCATACTTGACAAAGTAGCAGAAGGTTTGGGGTTAAAGATATTCAAATCATTGTTGGTATCGACGTTTAGTTTGAACTGCTTTTCAGACAAAAAATGACATAAATAAGACATATTTATGCAATAGGCCTCTTATAAAAAAAAAACAAAAAACTGATGACATCAAATCAGACCACGCAGTTTTACAGAGTTGATGTCTATTACAGACATGGGCAGGTGTGACATCACTCGTGGTCGGCAGGCTCTAGAGCTGCGCAGTAATCTCTCAGAGCGTCGTGCCCTGACAGACAGCATTCAGGCTCCAACATGCCAAATCACAGCGTCAACACGAAACTTACAGTGGTCCATCGCGCATGGTGAGACCTGTTCTAAATAAACCCCTTTAGTTTACATCCTTATGTAAAGTACTTTGGCTGTAGATAAAATAATGATAAACGTAATGACGATTTTGTGTTTGATGAACTGTTCCAGTCATCCCAGAGAGCCGCTGTCTTCAGTTTGAATGTGGTGTCAAGGTACAGCTAGGTTTCGCTGCAGAGTTCTCCAACATCATGATAATCTACACTCGGATATTGGAGACACCTAAAGACATTGTGACCTGCTCTGCTCAGCTCTCTGACTTTACGGAGGTAAACTGGCTTTCTTGTAGATCAGCAAAGAATCCATTTCTGTGAAAATGTAACATAAAGATATCCTGTGATAGAAATTCCATGATCTGCTTCACTTTGGTGCACTGATTGATTGTAAAACCCACAGCCAAAGAGGCATGGTTTACAGTTTTGACAATTTCAGGGTCCTGAAGTAGACCTGAAGCACAGCAATCAGGAGAGTCTTCGCGAGGCTGGCAGCTTACTACTGTCCATGGATGATCTACTGCCACTGGAGGAACCTCGGCTCTTCACTCGTATTAGCGCCCTGCAAAGGCTGAAGGTACAATATGTGCACAATATAATAGAGGGGTTATAACACCTGGGAAATATTACTTCTTTAAAGGGTTACTCACCCCAATGTCAAAGTCCAGAAAAGTATGAAAGACATCGTCAGAATAGTCCATCTGCCAGCAGTGGAAGCTACGAGAATACTTTTTTGTCCGGAAGGAAAACAAAAATAACAACTTTATTCAACAAATATGGTACCATAGCGCATGTATGGATGCACACAAATAGCATACAAAATGAGGATACGTCTTCTATGTGTATTTATGCATTGATTTGAATGAAAACAGCGTATGGTGTTTGTGTGCAGCTATACTCTCCAAAATGGCACTACAGTGCAGAATTTTTGAATAAAGTCGCTGTTTTTGTACGTGTTATCATCGCTTCATAACTTTAGTGTTGAACCACTGATGGCAGATGTACTATTCATTGTCTTTCGTACTTTTCTAGACCTTGACAGTGGTAATTGTCAGCCTCACGGTTTTCAACCGAAATACCTTAAATTGTGTTCTGGAGACAAACCAAGCTTTTACGGGTTTGGAATGACATGGTGATTAATAACTAGTAATTAGTAACTCTTTAAGGTGTTTTACCACCATTTGTCTTTAATATAGCTTCCAACCTAACCTGGCTTCTGCGACTATAAAGCTCATAGGAGCTAAGTCTGGCCAAGCTACCTTACTACCAGCCTTCTGGGAGGCGGGCTTAACCTGGGTCCATCAGATGCCTCTGTATACTACTGGACGAGTCTACAACCAATCAGACCACTCTTTCCGAAGACGTATGCATAGCGACGAAACCTGAAGCCTCCGTAACCAATTGTAGCTAGCTTCATTAATGCAGTAGGAAAATGTCGTCAAGTGATTTCTGCCGGTTTTGCCAGATTAATATGAGAGTAGCTGGTATTTACAGTCATTCAGTGATTATTTTCGAAGAGTTTAGCAAGCAATTGCTTGCCTGCTGCATCATCGTGTTACACCCGCCTCAGTCGTGCCAGGGTGGGGGAGCTCGTCTCTCATTGGTTCCCACTTTTTTGGGAGCGTAAATGCTCTAAAACGGCAGCGTTGCCAGACTGACTTTTCTCGCGAAATTGAATGTAGCGTCACAGGAAGTATGGGCGGGCCCAGGCTACTTCCAGCCTACATAGATTCATAAATCTTCAGAGTATTCTCCAGTGTAATGTCATCTATCAGCCAATTGTTTATTACTCTTCTTTCCAAATTGTCCACATTGGTTTGATATTTAGGGGATTTTTTCTGGCCAGGGCGCATGCATGTTCATCATTTTGGCGCTCCAACTGTCCAAGTTTAAGATCATGACACCATCATTTTTACATTTTAAAATTGGTGTCTCTGATTATAACTTTAGCAGTTGCAGCTATTTCATGCATGTTGGCTTTGTGAAGTCCATAAAAATGACTTTTAAAAGGTTAGTTCACCCCCAAATTAATATAAACAAGGCTGATTACGTCAAATACATTAAAGCGTGCATATGTATTGTGTTGTATTAGTCTCTAAAATGGTGGAAGATGTAAGTCAGGGGAGAAGAATGGTTGAGTAAATTATGTTATTTTTGTTTTCTTGCGCTATAAAAGTAGTAGTCTACTCATTGTCTTGTCAAACCCCTGTATAACTAATGTTTTATATGCGTACGAATATCATTTTGCTTTTCCCCTCACAGAAAGAGCTCTCGTTTACTGTGTGTCTACACTACAAGTACACTAATCTGGATGAAGAGCTCTTGGAAGAGCAATGGGTCAGTGTAGGCAAACCTTTAGTGTCAAAACTCAACCTCCATGAGCCACGACTCTCTCAGACCACCTCCTCTGACCTACAAATGTCCAGTATCAGGGAGTCTTCATCCTTCGGCGAAAGCTTTAGAGCTAACCTCCCTGACTTAAGTTCATCCTCCTTCGGATCTGCATCTACATCCTGGTCCTACTATGAGGGACCCATGGAATCACCCACATTCTGTAGTCTAAAGAATGAACCAGAAGAAACAATATGTCCCGAGTTCCTTGAATCAGAAGAACCTCCTTCCATCAAGAGTTTGCCTAGCGCCTCTTCTCAGGAACTCCCATTTAAATTTAGCAACTTACCAAATTCCCTTTAGTAGGGGAACTTGTGAACATCATGTAGTTGACCCATCGCAAAACCTGCCACCTTCATTACTGTTGCTATGTCTGACAAGCCATGCTGTCTCACGCCACGCATCATGTTCTCACTCAGGAGAAAATATACTGCAGCGCAAAGAGTAAACTGACAATGCGTCGACAGAGCAGGTTACTTTTGGTACAAAGTCTCTGCTTTCAAATTTTTTACTTTTTTAAGAAATTTAAATAATAAATACCGTTATTTGACTGTTTAATGTGACAGCTCACTGTAGCGTCAGCACAAGATCATCTCTTCCTTTTTACTAATTATAGTAGACTTATGCATTAAACATCAAAAGGTATCATGGAAGACATCAATACACACCATTTCTCAAGTTCAAGTCCACCAAACTCTAATCTACTCGCTGCTCAGGTTTGTTTGCCGGACTAAAATGGCCGATTTTAATGTTATGATTGGTCAGATTGACTGTCAATCAAACTCCCTGTGAAGGGTCAATTGAGAAAGTTAGCCTGTGTCCCAATGTGTCCACCCTGTCTGTCCTAAATAGTATTGAAAATGATTAATCTCACATAGACTTTAGGCTGGATATGCACATTGGGATGCAGGCATGGTCTACTCTTACAGCATAAAGTATTGAATTGGTGATACAGTACAATTGCCAGTGCATTCAATTATCCTATTTTGCATTTGTTTGTTTTTTGATTAAACTGCTACACAAATGATTCTGTGGTAATGTTTGCAATGCATCTGTCAAGTGAATTTTAGCAGTCTAAAAAAAAATAGGCTATCTAATAAAACACAAATTACTAATAGCAAATCCACAGCCGTTCCTGTGTTTGTGACAAGTCAATAATTACAGACATTTAATTGACACAAACAAGTCTATGCACAGTAAGCACACACTATGTATTATTATTATTGTACAAAACATGGACCTAATCCTTAAACATAACCCTACTTATTATTTATCTGTAAAATGATAGATTTTTAAGTACACAAAAAAACCCAGATTGAATAGAAAGATAGGGCAAACCGTGTTAGAGGCCTTTTTGCTTTTGTTGATTGTATAAATAATAATAATAATAATAATAATAAAAACAGAAAAGGCAAGTGTTATTTTGATTATACCCTGATAGCACACATAGATCTCAGAGATGTCTACTTATCTTTCCTTTCAGATGTCTATGAGATGTTTTTAAGATGTGTATGATTTAGAATGTATGTAAAACTGAGACATGATGCTTTCCAGATCAAAAGATCTTTAACAGATGTATGTGTGCTATCTGGGTTAGTAGATTCATAAAGGGCAAATCTAAAAGGGACATGGTTTGTTTTCTTTCTTTTCTTTTAAAGTATGCAATTAAAATGGAGTGTGCTAGAGTTAGAGGGCCAAATAAAGATGGAAGAGATGTGTTTTTAGCCGATTCTTGAAAATGGCAAGGAAACCATTTTATTAGCTAAAACCTTTCTTGAAGTAAATGTATCAGGATTATATATATATATATATATACATACATTTTTTTTCATAGGAACATTAAATAACATTATTACAGAAAAATTGGCATCAAAAACAGAGCTCCAAAGATGACTGAAGAACAGCAGCAGCAGCAACAAAAAGGAAGACACAAGTACAAATTCATAATTACAATCAAAGTATATTTGACATTTTTTTTACAACTTTAGCAGACTTCGTTAAAAGCACAAGTTCGTTAGAGAAAACCTTGTATAAAGGAGATGTTGACAACCTACATGTATGAAAATGTATCCAGATGTTCCCGCGATTGTGGCAAATCGATGACGTTTTCGCGCATGCGCCTAAAGCCCAGAGGCTGGACATGCGCAGGACTGCAGTGGACTGCGCCATTTTGCTTCGACGGAGAAACGCTGTTTATCGCGCTCTATCTACAATTTGGTGAGTGTGCGCGGGGTAGAGAGAGAGACTCGTACTTCTGCTTCCACCGTAACATTCTCACAGCTAGGAAACATGTCAGACTCTTCGACGGCAGACGTGGGGCCCGTGGAGGCGGGGGTGCGTAAATTATCGGAGCTGAGAGTGATCGATCTGAAGGCCGAGCTGAAGCGCCGAAATCTCGACATCAGCGGCAATAAGAGCCTGCTTTCAGAACGACTCAAAAAGGCAAGTGGAAAAACAGATTTAAACCTATTTTTTAATTTTGCAACCTTCTGCTGTATAATTGTGTATAAGGTGGTGCAGTGGCTGTTTGCTGCAGTAACGTCTGGTGTTGTTTTTATTATTAAGATATATATTTTACTAATAGAATGCATTGGATTACTACTGGTAATTTAAAAAATCCCTTTTATTTCATAACATTTTGTTACGCACAACTGTTTTGCTGTTTTTCCGTTTAATTTTTGCACTCCCCCTCTGCCATGACGATCTCGTACGCTGCACTAAACTGATCTCATCTTCGGTATTTTTCGGAAAAGAAACAAAAGCCCGCCCACGCCGAAAGCTGACTGGCTTATTTTGCTGAGTAAACCAATCAGGATGCTCTATGTCTAGCACGCGCTATGAACAGGCACACACGGTCTCGCGTGCACGCTCTTGACCGCTTGGTCTAGATTCTGGGATATTTTATCCAATTTGCGGCCATCATGGAGCAACTATTCATATACGGGAGTATACTGCTTTAGTGCATACATTCTGTATCGATCCTTCAAATGTCGCGTAAAATAGTTTAGAAACGCATTTTGTCGTGAAAATGGACTTTAAGGCAAATAAATGTAGTGTCACGTGACAGAATTAGCCTATCGGCTGCATCCGTGTTCTTGGTGTCAAAGCACTTTACCCTAGTTCAAAAGCGCATTAAATCATAATATTGCATCTAAAATTTTAAATATGCTAAAAAGATGAGTTACCCCTTCAAACATGAATATCTTAATTTGATGTTTCTTTTTAATACTTTGAAAGTTACATTTATTAGGCCAAATTCTGTTCAGGATATTATAGGTGTAACGTTTAGTGGGTATTTTAATGCGTTGAAATCCATACTAATGCTAACCCCTCCTCCACACCTAACACTAAACCTACCGATGCTAGGGGAGCCATAATCCAGCAGGGGGTTAAAAATCGGCACTACACCTGCAGGGTCACGTGCTTTATTTATTTTTTTCAAAACAGCTTTAAACCTGGATGTAAACTAGGCTACTGACATCGTACTGGCTTTGCAGGATTTTTTTTTAGTTCAGCGCTTGCCTAACATGCAATGAATGGTGTGTGGGGTTATTATTGTAGAACAATGATGTATTGTTGTGAAGCTGCGAACAATAGTTAAATGGGTGACGTTTATGCTTGCGTTTGACTTTATAAGTCGTACTTTCATCTCAGGCCATCGAAGAAGAGGGTGGAAATCCTGATGAGATCATTGTACACCTAGAGATAACTCCTAAAAAAACACCTAGGCGAACTCCAAAAGGTAAAAGTGTGCTTTTTATCTTACTTCAAAATCATGTAGCTACTACATCACCGTTTTTACAAATTTGTCTCTTCAATTTAATGATTTACAGATATATATATATATATATTTACTGTTTCTCTACAGGAAAGAGGCAAGATGAACCTGACGGGTCAGAAGATTGCACCCTCGAGGAGGACTCTGTCGATGGCCAGGTGCTTTTGTCAAATCAATTTGTTGATGGATATGAAACCATTTCGCATAGGTTTATCTTAACTTAACAGCCGACTGTACTTCCTTAAGGAGGACCCGGATGCTATGCCGGAGAACCTTCATGAGATGGATATTATGGATATGAATGTCCTGGATGAAGCTGATATGGGTAATGGAGGCGACCCTGAGGGAGACGAATATGACGAGGATGTCCTAGACACGTTATCGAACGAAGACAACTCCCCCAACCTAAGGGAGGATGAGGAAAATAACCATGACTCCGAGGACGTAGCTGATGTTGTCACAAATAAATCTGATGTAGAGGAGGTGAGTTTTTAAATTAGCCAGTCATGCTGCTTTGTTGTTCTTGCTTCATGTTGACTGACGCTTTTTTTGGCATTCAGGAAACGGAGGCTAATGACGCAGACGTGGATGAGAACCAGGAAGGGCCTTGTCAGGTATACAAGGAAGTTTTTAATTTATTTTTTTCTGATGGGCGTTGGGTTTATCTTGTTTCTTTACCTGTAGCAGGAGGAGGATGATGGTGAGCATGGATGCGAGGACACAAAGAGCGAAAAAGGTACTGTATGGGGTTGTCTGGAATTGCTCTTAAAGTCAGGGTGAAGCCATAAGGTCCTATTAGTATAAATGTATCAGGTTACTCAGGATAAAGAGACTGGAAATCCAAAGTTGATTGCTGGCTTTCTGCATTGCTGACTGTACATTTACTTTGAACCACGTTATAGTCATTCACATGCTCTTTTTGGAATGCGCAGATATGCACAGAGCCAGCAATCTGTTTCAGTTAGCACATAGGTTGGTTTAAATGGTTGTTGCAGATGCAATTTAGTGTTTCTAGGTTGCTTTAAGAAGACCACGAAGAGAAGACGAGAAGAATTGGATCATGCTGAAGCAAAATCGCTATAGGACTCAAAGTTTGTTAATTGGAGGTTTCACTAATGGACCGTTTGCTTGATTCAAAAGAAACACAATTCCTGTAAAGACAGCACAAGCTGCTGCTCCCTTATCACGGACACTTCAAGTACTAAAGTCGACGATGGACACTCGGATGTGGCGCAGGTCTTGTGGCTTTCCCTAGTCAACAGCTTGCCCTCTGCTTCGGGGTGCAGGTGAACTGAAAAGAAACGGCCTGTTGTCTGGAAGCTTGTTGCTTGTTCTCGCTTTGGTTTTTCCAGTCTCTTCATAGGGTAGCTTGCCTTTGCTTGTGTATGAGACAGCAGAGGGCCACGTCCTAGTCCAGTTCCACGATAACCATTGCAATGTCTCAGAAGTGATTAAACTCTGTGCCATTCTATTCCTGTTAAATCCGTAGAAAGTGAGAAAGTAGCCGGGTCTTGTATATCAGAGCCGCTTAAGGAAGACGCCACTGAAGAGCCGACTGAAGACGAGAAATCTTCAGTCTGGGATTCTCACAAAGAGGAAGACAATGTGCAGGACCTCGCTAACGCCGAGGAGGCCGCCGATTTGGAAGCCGAACCGTCAGCCTGCGAAATGGACGTTGATGCGTCAAAGCAAAGTGAAATTGAATCAACGAGCAAGGACCAAGAAAACTTTCAGGACAATTTGGTGGACACCGAGAGCGCTTCTGCTCAGGCCGCTAATGCTAGCGAAACAACAGATTTGCGCGATATCGAAAGCGCAGTTGATTCGGAAAGGGCATCTAAAGAAGAAGGGGTCGAGGAATGCAAGAAGACTGAACCTGCTGAGTCTTCAGAAGCTAAAGAGTCCTCTGTAGAGGGTGATGATCAGAAAAAGAGGTTTGTTGTTTTCTGTCTACTAGAACAATGGCTTTCTCTGTTTCATTGGCTCCTTTGTTAACAAGTATGGGTGCTCTTGGGAGGTATAATCGACTGCGCTTTTCGTCTACCATTTTGTCATTTTTCTTTTCTACCTTCAAAAAGTAATGTACCAGAAATTTGGTTTGCCAGTCCAAGGTATGTTTAACGTAATTGGGCTTCACATGACTATTCAAGTTGTAGTATCCAAAATCTTTGTCCATTGCCTGAGGTTGTTTGTCTTCACTAGGTGGGTATTTGTTTATCAACACTGGTGATCCCGTTTAAACTGCCCATTCAATTTCTCATTATGCCGTTTTATCTTTCTCTAGTGGTGATGAGGATTCATCCAGCAAGCCCGACTCAAAAGATGATAAAGGTGGGCATGCAGTGAGCGCTTTTAAACCAGGAATGGCTGCTGGGCTTTTCTAAATAGTTTTTTTTGTGGCCTATCAGGTAGCGCAGCTGCTAGCGGAAGAAACCTCTGGGTCAGTGGACTTTCTTCAACCACAAGAGCGACGGATCTAAAAAATCTCTTCAGCAAATATGGCAAGGTCTGCATTTTCTAGAAAGCTAACTAAAAAAAAATCAGGTTGTTAAGTGGGATGGTGTCCTGATTTGTTACCGCTTGCAGGTTGTTGGCGCTAAAGTAGTAACAAATGCCCGAAGCCCTGGTGCTCGCTGCTATGGGTTTGTTACAATGTGCTCTATCGAGGAGGCCACGAAGTGCATCAGCCATCTGCACAGAACCGAGCTGCATGGACGGATGATTTCAGTTGAAAGGGTAAATAATTCAGTTTATTAATGCGCTAACACAGTTTCTGAATTTGGGCGTTCAACTTTTTTCCTGTTTTATTTTAAGTTAAGTAATTTTCTTTTTTTATTATAAATTGCACCAGTTTGTGAAGTATTGCTTCAAGCCCCATCCTTATGGAGACGCGTTTAGCAGTATGCATACACAGGTCCTTTTAAAAAAAATTAGCATATTGTGATAAAGTTCATTATTTTCTGTAATGTACTGATAAACATTATACTTTCATATATTTTA
>JAUYWG010000060.1:4985451-5014109 GCA_034779775.1 Enteromius afrohamiltoni | reverse complement strand
GTAATGAATCTAAAATATATGAAAGTCTAATGTTTATCAGTACATTACAGAAAATAATGAACTTTATCAAAATATGCTAATTTTTTGAAAGGTGGGGTGGAGATTGGATCGGGAAAGCTCTGACTGTGTGGATTTAACATTTAAGAATTGGGTGGCTGTCAGTATTATTGACACAAGGTGTGTAGTTAAAGCCTTGGTTTGTATGTGTGTTTAGGCTAAGAATGAGCCGGCCGGAAAGAAACCTGCTGATAAAAGCGATGCCAAAAAATCTGGCAGCGACAGACGACACTCTACGGACTCGAAGACTGAAAAGTAAGTTGTAGATTTAAAAGCATTTGCAGACATCTATGCATACTAAATAAATCTAACTCATAACACCGTTTCTTGCTTTCAGAACTGAGAACAAAGAGGAGAAGTCTGAAACCTCTGATGGAAAAGGTAAAAATAGCTTGCATTCACGTTTGTTACTACCTCAAGTAATAAACTAAGGTACCCAGATCTTAATGGTTCAATCTTGCCATTACAGAGCAAGGAGGAGAGAGGACCGTGGTGATGGACAAGTCGAAAGGAGAGCCGGTCATCAGTGTGAAAACAAAAAGCAAAGAACGAGTATGTTTCATAATTGAATATAATTGGATTATTAATTCATAATTGGATTTTAAATCCAACTGATGTACCAGTCGATGTAAACAATGTGTCAATGTGTTTTGTTTTAGAGCACTAAAAGCCGTGACCGTAAGTCCTCCAGCAAAGAGACAAAGGACATTTTGTCATTTGACCAGATCAAAGAGCAAAGAGAGAGGGAGCGCCAAAGACAGAGGGAACGAGAGATAAGAGAGGTGGAGAGACGCAGACACTCTGGGTAACTACTGCCTCCCATCATCATCATCATGACCTACTGTTGTTTAAATCCAATACATTTTAACCTGTTTAATCGCATTCCAGTGAGAGAGACCGCGACAGCCGCTCAGAGCGAGAGCGTATCCGTATCTTCCGGGAGCGAGAGGAGAAGGAGCGCTTGATGAGGAAGCGCAACTGGCTGGAGGTGGAGAAGCAGCGGCTGAATGCGGATCGCATGGAGCGCGAGTTTCTGGAGCGCGAGCGTCTCCGAATAGAGTACGAGCGACGGCGTGAACAGGAGCGCATTCATCGCGAGAGGGAGGAGCTGAGGCGACAACAGGACCAGCTACGCTTTGAACAGGACCGGCGTCCCGTTAAGAGGCCTTACGACATGGATGGCAGGTACGCATAGGGTAGGGTTGCCAAAGGGCCACAGTAACAGTTGCGGATAAAACGGTAAAAAGACAAGATTTCTACAACAATTGAGTACCGCGAGTGAATATGAGCGTCTTGAATTGTCAGTTTTGACCCTGCAGGCAAGTCTGTATTTATTTCTTTTTTTTTTTTGTTTCTTCTTTCAAATGCACAGAAAAGATGACTGGCAGATGAAGAGAATGACAATGGATGATCGCTATGGGCGATCAGATTTTGGACGCCAAGACCGCTACCAAGACATTGACCACAGAGACCGCAGCCGCTATCAGGATGACATGATGATGGACAGGTAAGACCAGCAATGTCTTAACAGCACCTGAACATCCAGACATTCTTCTGTACAGTAGTCAACCTTTCATCAAAGGTGTCCTAAAACTAAAACAATACATGTTCTTGCCTTGGGACAACTTTGACTCATTTTTGGTCCACTTGAAATGTTGACTTCTGTAGATTTAGCTGCTATACGCTAATAATACCAGTAAAAATAAATAATAATACAATAATCCATAGTTTCACAAATATGCTAGTTTAAAACGACAAAAAACCCACACGTTTTATTAAAGCTGAACAAAAATGAAATGTACAAAAATCAGCGGCAACTTATTTTTGATGCGTTGCCATGCATACCCTTTAAAATGGTGCTGGTTTTACTCAAATGAAATGGTAAAATGTTATATTTCTGTCACTGAGGCGGCAGATGCTGAAATCACATGCGCTTCTCTCTATGCAAACAAAACCGCACGTCTCTGCCATTCTTTCATGCACAGGATTCATATTTGAATCAACTTGTAGCTTAATATTTACATGTACTAGTCCACATGGCGATTTGAATTAAGTGTAATGATCTACTTTTGATGAATTCATCTTAACTTTTTGACAAATTCCGGGACATTTCGTTAAATTCCGCTGATTTTGTCCACTTGTTATATCACAGAAACTCTGTACCACTGGTGGGAAAAAAAATGGTACCATGATTTTTTTTTTTGTGTGTTTTATTTACAGTAATATACGGTAATAATTTACATGCATTTTTCTATAGGAGAGACAACCGTGGCGGGATGCCGGCAGATAGGGACAACCAGGTAAGTCCTTAACGGATCTTAATTAGATTTAATCTTTGGGTACTCGAAGGCATCTCATCTGATTTTTCTCCATTCACAGCACTTTTCAGATCGGGACAGACATGGCAGGGACAATCGTGACAATTGGAGTGGTGGATACGACAAGCGTGGAATGAATCCTTCGAGGCCAGTGCCAGGGGGGCAAGTTGTTTTTCCCTCATCTAGTCAGATGCGCTCTGATCGTATACCTCTCTTTGTTCAACTCTTTTCTTCTGCTTTTTTTGTTTTTTAGTCGTGACAACAGGGACTGGGAGCCTGGGCGAAAAATGGACGGGGACAGAAACTGGCAAGGTTTGCCCAATAAACATCTGTTAAGCTTAGAAAAGGTTGCGCGTCCTCCTCCCTTCTGATTTACTATCTATCTTTTTAGGAGCAGACCGAGGTGTCCCAGGACAGGGTCACATGGCACGGGGTGGAATGGCAAGGTAGTGAGATTTTTGGATTTCATTGTCTTGTTTGGACTGCAGTATCGCCTTTGTTTTTTTCGCATGAAACTAATATTTGCCTCCTTTTGTAGCCGAGGCGGATACATGCAGACCGGGACATCCCAGTCAATCTCTGGAGCCTTAAACCGACCGAATCAGATGATGCAAGGTGGTGGAATACAGGGAGGCGGAGCCTTTGGACGACGATATTAACTTAAGACCACTTCCCTTGTGTTTCCCCTGTGTGTAAAGACACTTTGCAGCGTGTTCATTGCCATTCAAGCTTTGTAATTGTATTTTTTAAGTCCACTTTTCTTTTCATGGTGTAAAGATGAACAGAAAATTGGTTACATTGTGTAAAGAGATTTTATTTCAGTTGTTTTTTTTTGTTTTTTTTCCTCCATTCCACATCTTTAGATTTTAGTCATTTCTGTTGTACACTTGGTGAATGCTCAGGAATGTTTTGCTAAAATGAAACCTGTCTTTGACACCATTAACTTGATGTCCACTTGTTTTTGACGTGTTTCAATAAATTTATTGTGGAGTTTTCTTTAAAAGAGTGCTTTTTTTTTTTTTTTTTCTTATGATGCACATGTTAGCATTGTGTTGCCACTAGGTGGTACTCTTAGTCTTAGCATTATTAGAGGATCTGAACAAAGCTTCGCTGAACTGAGAAGCAAATTTGTACATTTTCTGAGAAAGTTAACTACATATTAACCTTTCCACATCATTCAGTCATCATGTTGATTTCATATCCCAGGTGTATTTAGTTATAGGTGAAAATCACTTATTTAGATCAAAATGGATAACCTACGAGATTTGTATATATCCAATGAGAAAGTGTTCGGTGGAGGGGTTTACAGTATCATTATTACCAATATATATCCGTTTAAACAAGTTTTTTACCTGTTTTTAAAGCCGATGGCATCATGTCCGCCAGCTAGCTAATAGCTCGATAGCTACATCTCGATTATTCAGAGCGTGATTAGCTTATTCATGGCGTAGGAGGATTGTGATTTTTAATAAACCATTATAAATAAACACGCTTTCTACATGACTTTTAAATGTCAAAAGCTGCGCATGTTGTGTAAGTCTAATCACTGGCGTATTACATCTAATAATAACTCAAGTTCCCTCGTTGCAATGTTTTATTTTGGTATCAATCACACTGGTAGTTCCTTTTTGCTAGATGTTCCTCAGAATTTTATTTATAAGTTAGGGGGCGATGTTGTCCCAACTTTGAACCTCTGCATACAGTCCTGAATCTGTTTTCAGTTAATCATCATGAGGACAAACTACAGGGTATTGTGCATTGCTGGCTTGAAATTAGCCATGGTAATGTTATGGGATGTTGTTTAATATTTCAATACAAAGTGAAACTTTTGGTGGGGTGGTAATTTGTAATGGCCATAAATTAGTGTTTTAAGAGTAATTAACAATGAAGGTATCAATAAAGATTAATGAACCTAATAAAAATCTTTATAACTTTGGTTCGACTCCAGTGACCCGTATCAGATGACATCTTGGGTCGTGCAAGATGTCCTGAAGTAACCTCTGCCTAAATTGATGCCTTCTTGGATGATGTCACTAACTTAGATCAGGTCGTGCTCGAGTGGCCAATGGTGTACAGGCTGAAGATGTTGGAGGTGGAGTCAGATTTTCATTCCTAGAAAGGCCTGGAGACCATTAAATTTTCATTATATATCATGATGTTGCAATGTGCCAAAATTGTTCATAAATTTATGCACCCTGTGCAATCCTGAACTATTATCGGAGAGCTGCTGATTGCCTTCAGTACTAATAATGATACTGTTGGTTGTTTCAGGTCTGAAACATCCCGGGCTGTTTGAATTGGCACATGTGTTATTCTAGAAATGTGCTGATGTGTAGACCAAGCCATTCGGAACAGAACCTGAGCAAGGCTGGAAATTCAATTACTGTACCATACACCCATGAGAATTTCTGTTCTACCCCTGCAGATAGCTATACAATGAGATTTCTGGAAGTGTCCCAAAAAAAAAACCCCACATCCTTTTTAAAGCCTTGAAAGCACATGAATGCGGGGGGACCTTTTTCCTCAGAACATGTCTTTGGCCATTCTCATGTTTCCCCCGAGCAAAACTCATTTAAAATTCCTATTGTACTTCAGCAAATGAAATCAAATTGTGGACCTCCTTCAAAACAAGTCTGTATATGCCTGGTTAGTGTAGTTCAGGTATGTGAAACCGAAAGACATTCCTCTCTTGAATAGATTTCAAGCATCTAGTGAGCTAAGAAAACATGGTAAAAATGGCACTTTTGAGCGCTTCCAAGATTTATCTGCTGATATATATTTTATCTAGAGGACATTTTACAGGTAAGATATGCCTTCATGCTTTGTCTCACGGGTGGTGGGTTTATCTGATGTAATGAAAGGACTTTTGTCGGGGTTATTGAACTTTTTTTGGCCCCTTCCATTGGCCTGCTTCTCCCAACTTGCCTGCAGCAAAATCAGATGTTCTTTCTTATTCAGATAAGAGACAACTTCAATCATAATTAGTGGTCTTGCTTAGGTAGGGTTAGCAACACTATTACTGCTCATACGTAGGGTAAGAGATTTGAAAGACCCCCAAAATATTATGCTTTGGTGTGCAACTTAAACTGCACGTTTTGTGCTACTGAACCACTTGCAAGTGCTCTTATAGGCAAAATGATTTTCATCTGATAAATTTGATAAAATTGATTTTTTTGTCCCAACAACTGTTATACAGACAGGTTATTTTGACTTTAGCCATTGAAAACACTGTATTATATGAGTATAATAAATGAAAAATATGAAAACAGCACACAGTAGGGGATGCATTTTATGTGACTTGCTTAAAAAAATAAGTAAATATGCGAAATAGCCAACAACTGTTGATAACGTAATTGTAGAAAAAGTTTAAACCAGCCTAAGTTGTTTCGTTAGACTTAGCTCACAGGCAGTACAAGCTGGTTTTTAGCCAGAGGTGAGCTGTTCCTCCAGCTTGACCATCTAAAATATGACAAAAACCTCTATAAATTAGCCAAAATACCAGCACAGTACAATGCAAATTAGCTTACATATTAAAAGAAGTTTATAACTGAACTGGACTTCGTTTTTAAATATTTCAGAAGCTTTACAAGATATTAGCAAGTACATAAAGCACTATGAAGGACTGTCCTATGACCGAGAACTCATAAAACAACAGCACCAGCGCATCAGACGCGAGACGCATCCAAACAAACAAGAGCTTCATCTAAACTTTAACGCATTTCAAAGGTACTTATGATTTTTAAGATGTCCATCATTCTTAAATGCGCACTTTTGTTAAGCACCGCTTTTATTGGCAGGGATTTCCACTTACGTCTCAAGCCAGATGTCAAAGACTTCACTGAAGATTTCAAGGTCCAGTCAGAAGATAAAACTCAGATGGTGGACCTCTCTCACATATACTCGGGAGTACTAGAAGGTAGGACATTTTGAGATTCATTCGTAGTTTTAAATACCACACGATTCTTATGTATAATTAACGTTACTAAGATGAAACAATTCTTGTCTTAAAGATGAGAGTGAATCCTCATGTCAAGGGTCTTTCCTCGAGGGCCAGTTTGAGGGCTCCATCACAACAGCTAATGGGACATTCTACGTCGAGCCCATTGACAGATACACCACCTCCAAAACTGACCACCATTCTATCATTTATCATGAGGGTGATGTGGGTGAGTGATTATTAAGTATTTCTTTCTTCACTGAGGTAATGCTGAGAATAAGTCCTAAAAAAATATTGTGTTTATCACAATTTTTTTTCCAGTGTTTTTGCCATTTTTCCAATAAATATCCATAAACCGTGATCATACTTTAGCGTGAAAATTGCAATTTTATTTAATTAATTTTACAATATTATTGTTGTTATTTATATGTGCCTTTATTAGATAGGATAGATCAGAACTGACAGGAAGTGAAGCGGTAAAGAGATGGGGGGTTGGGATCAGGAAAGGTCTGCGAGCTGGGACTCGAACTCGCGACACCCGAAGCACAACAGCATTATATTGATTGTTCAAAGAGCAGAGTTAATCTAAACATCACAAATGAGTCTATTTATACTACAAACTACAATGATGAACATAGAGTAGGCTGATAATGACCGCAATGCAACTATAGTTCAGCCAAGCCATTTTTAAACCTAATAATCTTTTTTCTTTGTCAACTGACATGGAAACAATTGTTTTAAGTAGTCAGTCTAGAGAGGATTAAATAGATCTGTCATGCACTGTAAAGTAACAGGATTAGATTTTCTCAGTGGTGTTAAGAATACAGTCTGAGACCATATTAGAAAAATTAATTTGTCTCTTTTAAGGATGCTTTTTGCCAACTCTCAACTTTTTTTTTTTTTTTTGTATTTCGATTTAGACGTTTGTACCCTGAACTGTTTTGATGCAGTTTCTGGGATTTACATTTGCGTCTGTGCACCTCGTTCACTGGGGTCGTAAAAAGACACGTGTTCCTGTCTTTGTATAGAAGAAGGTAAACATTGACAGAGAAGAGTGTATGTATAGTCTGTGGATATTGATGGTCATGTGATCTCGTGGTTAAAGTCACACCATATGCATGTGGTTTCAAGGTTACTCTAGAGTATTTCCCATGGATGCAGGAGCTTTGTGTGTGTGTGTGTGTGTGTGTGTGTGTGTATACAGTATATATATATATTCAAAAGGCATTACTGTCCCCCTACAGATATTTACAAAAATAGATTTATTTTAGATTAGCGTTACAATAGAGTTATTTTAGATTTATTTCAATACTACATGTAATCTTATCCAGTTTTGTCAAATTTAATATAAAAATGTAAAAGTATACTTACCATACCTCGAGTCTGTATACAGTATATATGGATGATTCTATAATTGTTGGTACACTCAGTGTCCCCGCAAAAATAAAGTACAATTAATGTATTATTATTATTATTATTTACTAATTGTTATGAATCACAAGATGTCTGTCCATAACAATATACAAAATTATTTAAAAAGTGTCTTAAATTGCTGAAAATCATGATTTCTTCTTGTCCACATTAGTCAGTGTATTTTTCAACATGCAATCAAACTATTTTATATTACTTTTCGTTTGACAACATTTTATTCATTTTATTTATAAAAGCCCTAAACAGTTACTTACTTATTTCTACGACATTAAATTATTTTAAAGTATTTCCTTCTTCGTAGAAAAATGTGTGTCCTTAAATCTTGGACAGTCAACTCTGTTACCAAACCATATTTCCTTTTAATTAGTGGAATTATCTCTCAGAATTGTGTAAGTTACAGGAAATGATGTCACTTTCACTCACTGATGAGTTCTAAAGCACTGAAAAGTATCTGCGCTCTCTCTGAGAAAATATTTGAATCTAAAAACGTCTTACACCAAGAGTTATTTTTGAAACTTCAACTGTGTTACCACAATATCAAAAAGAAAATAGAATTTATTGAATGTAGAATATAGAATGTTTTCTTTGCATTTATGGCAGCAAGTGGCATTTTTGGGAAAAAAAGAAAAATGGTCAATTCTGTTATACTATTGTCAGGACTGTTACCTTGGTAACAGAGTTTGACGGTGACAGATGGAGACACCATATGTACCCGCAATTATAGAATGAGTTATATATATAAAATAACAAACACACATTATAACACTTATAACACACACTTGTTTTTTAAACAGCGTACTAATTTGCAGCAATTTCACCGGATTTCCTGTTTGAGTCACTTAAAGACTAAACCTGATTGTACAGATCTGTTATTTATACTCATCCCATTTTTGGACAATGCCGTGGTTTGTCTGCCATCTGGAAGTTAAACTAACAGGAAGAGGAGCAACTTTGATTAAGTTTAATTGCAGCTGGCTGGGTAAAGGAAACAACCAATGAGAGTTGACCACATGAAAAACACAGATATGAACACAGGACAGTTTAGCAGGTTTGCACTTCATCATTAGCTCACTGCCATATCTAAATGCTTGGGTTTGATTTCCATGTAGCGTTTAATTCAATAAGTGCTGTTGGATTTATAAAAAAATAAAAATAAAAGATCCATTCCAGGTTAGTCTTCTTGGATAAACATAAACATTTTAATTTCCGCTCTACTCTAGTGTGGATTGTATCTCAAGAAATTCTTGGACTATTTTTCCTCAAACAACTCCTGAAACCTTCCTGCTCTGGTCTCCACATGAACAACTACTTGAAAGAGACACACGCAGGATGGAGCCAAAGTCTGGAAGTAATTCCATCAATGGGTCAATGCCCGACATTTACCCTTTCTTCCCACATGCTCAGTTTCTCTCTACTCAAACTCACCAATCTAGGAACGACTCTGCTATAGCCTTTTTGTTTATTGAAACTATAATCACGTTCCAAAGCATGATCTGAAGCCAGTGGTGGATACTTGCTCTTCACCTCATTTGCATTTAAGCATTCTTATTGGTTGATCCTTGCGCACCATGATGGTGTGATCCAATCACGTTGCTCCTCTAGTTAGAGTCAACTTGACATTTATTCCCAGCTAAACTCTTAGTCATTTTACAGTGTATATAAAACTTAATGTCAAACCACCTGACTTCGCACAAGCTTGTTTTTTGCTTCAAATTAATGTTTAATCAGATTTGTGTCATTTTTGAGACCTACCTGAATGTGAATTCATAATGTAAAACCTCACTGAAGTCTGAGAGTCTGTCCCCCGAAGGTTTAAGGTCGTACTGTCTATGTTATGTCTGGTTTGGGTCAAGATGCACCGCTTACACAAATAATCAGTGCAACTGTTTTTTTTATAGTTGATAAAAGTTTCCATGAGAATGTTTTAAAGTTATTCTTTAAGAATCAAAAAACAATGTGATCGATGTGTTTTTGAAAGGCTTTTTGAAGCACTCTAACCTTTGTAGGAACCTTTCTGAAGTGAACAATAACTATTTTAATAACTTTATATATAATGTAATATTCCTTTTTTTGTCATGTGTGAGATTTAAAATTGGAGTCTGTGACTACTACTGCTTTGGGTAAAAGCCAAGAGGGATAACTGTAACAATAACTAGCATCCACACCAATGTACAATAATGTTCTGTAAATCCTCAAGCATAGTCACATGGATTTTCTTAGGCTGTCAATATTGTTGTTTTATCAGCTGTAAAAAAAGGTTTTGCAAATTACTCAGTGATATTTTCCCCCTGTGCCATTATAATTAGCTTGGAACTATCTAGAACAATAATTAAAACTAAAGTTAACTATAACTATAGTTATATAACTATAGTTTTAGTTATCATACATGGTGTGAACAGCCTTAAAGGAACCCTCCACTTTTCCAACTCCCCTATAAACAACTGATTTTTATTAACTGTGAATCCATTCAGCTGATCTCTGGGTCTGGTGGTAGCACTTTTAGCTGCAGCTTAGCATAGCTCATTGAATCTGATTAGACCGTTAGCATCATGCTAAAAAAAAATTCTAAAAAAAGAGTTTTGATGTTTTTCCTATTTAAAACTTGACTCATCTAAATTTACATTGTGTACTAAGACTGGTGGAAAATGTTTAAAGGCCAGTTCACATCAAGCATGATGACTATGAAGATAACGATAACTATTTTTGCTATATCTACTATATCGTCTATATCGTCTTTTCATTATAAGCTCAAGCACATGTGCCGCTTTAAATTCTCAAGCGTGTGATAGCAGGATTGATTCTGATTGGTTGCCAATGTTTCTATCGTTCATCGGATGGAAAAAATCATTCTGAAAATGATTCCCAACGATATTGTTTCTCTATCCTTTATCGTTATAGTTGTGATGTGGACACTGCTATCCTTTAACATCGAGAATGATTTGTAGAACTATATCTTTATAGTTATCGTGTTTGGTGTGAACAGGCCTTAACTCGTGGAGAGTTGGAAAATGAGCCCATTTTACATTTGGGACAGCACTCTTAAAAGTAAAGGTGGTTGTTTTTGCTGTGATGCAATACAGGAACCATTTTTTGAAGAACCTTTTTGGCAAAAAGTTCTCAAAAGACACATTATCTTCTTAGTGTAAGAATTTTAATCATTAAAATAAACTTTTACCACTATAAATACATTTTTTGTGTAATTTAAGGGTTCTGTTCATGTTCATTTTAAAGAATGTGGGCACTTTGATTTGGGCTATGTTTTTGGTGATTAGCATCACCAAAAACAGCCTAACAACCAGAAACACACTGAAAACACCTTAAACCCTTACAACCACCCATGACCCTTTGCATTGTGGCGGTGACTTTTGCATGGCTTTTCAGAAAGAGTAAAATTTTTGTTCTTCCCTTAAAATGGAGACAACAGTACAAATAAGTTAAATTCAGGCTAACTGCCATGTTGAAAAAAACTGCACATGCTGGTTAGGTATATTTTAAAGCTGGGATGTTGGTTTAAGCTGGTTTATGCCGGTCCTTTGCCAGCACATGACCAGCATAGACCAGCAAAGGACCAGCTTTAATTTACGAGAGTCAAGACTAGCAAAGTTGAGTACAGTTAGAAATGATGTTACAATGCAGTTTTCAACAGAGGTCAGAAGAGATACAATCGCCCAAGTCCCACTTGAGCAAGCGTGTCGGTTTTGCAACTAATTTGTCATTTCAAGTCTGTACAAAGGGGTCCAAGGTTTTTGCAATTTTTTTTGTCTGAATATCTGTGTGTCTTTTATTTCACAGGACATTAATAAGAATGTATTTGGCCTAATCCGTGAACCACAAACAGCAGTTTTTATTGTGCAAGCTGTTCATAAAACAGTTCTTACATAAATCTTACAGCTTCATGAAAGATTTACATGTTTTATTTGTTCTGTGTTTCCTGAATGAGGCCCAAAGAATTATTTATGAACATTTATGAAATATTTATGATATGTATAGAATTTTTTATTTTTTCCTTTATTTTTATAAGAACTTCAGGACGGTCCCTTTCCATATTAAAACAACATTCAGAATAAATACCATTTGTTTTTTAATATTAGTGTAATTTAAATTGTATTAATTTTATGTGCTTTCAACATTTATTTTTTAATCTTTCTGCTTAGATTTATTTTTAGGTTACTTTTACCCTCGGGTTCACAGACCAGGCTTAAGTCTTAGCTGTTTCAGCTGAAATAAACTTGCACTGACTGATCTTAAAGTATATTGGTGCTTATGTTTCGTCTCAAGATGCACCCTTAGTTATTTCTTAGCATGCTTATTAAAAAACATTAAAAAACTTAAACGTATTAATTGAACTACAGCCTAATCCTGGCTTAGTCTAAGCCCTGTCTGTGAAACCGGGCCTATGTCTTTGTAATATATATCAGTTAATTGCTAATGCTTAGGTTTAGGTTTTTCATAGGTTTTAAATATTTTCATCTGATTTGCATTTCATCTTATTTCAGATTTACTTAAAAAAATATCAATGTGTTAAAGAGCTTTAGTTTAGTTTTAAGTAACATTAGCAACATTAGCAACACTTTTATTCCTTGTTGACATCCCCTAGTAGTCGACTCCCATATTATAACCTTTTAATATGTGTTTCCACAGACAGCGCTCCATCGAAACATGCTCATGCCGGCTTCTGTGGTGCCGAGCGGCTGCAGACTCTCCAAAACCACAGAGAGGTCAGACATGACTTCACCTCATTTCCTCAGTTCTGTCCTGTACAGCATGTCCTTACAAACCCAAATAAGTTCTTGAAATCAGATGTTGTAGAAGATAGAAATGTCCAACATTACATCAACGCTTCACAATGTCACTCAGTAATTGTTTTGTTCTACCACCTTGTCCTGTTTTTAGGAGGCGACCTGCCGCATGGAAAAAAAACTAATATCTGTCCAATCTATCTATTGTTCAAAGCTCCTGGTTGGGTTAAAGTCATTTACCCCAAAATGAGTGTAAGGACAACCTGCCTTGTCTTTAAATCAGATAACACACTAGCATTATATTTTAAGCTACAACACATCGCTTCCACTTGTTCGGTGGCAGCATTGAAAAAACAGATGTCAACTTTTCCCTTAGTTTTCCCTTGACACCTCCTCAAGGTTGTGAAATCTTCAACCTAGTCTTGTAAAAATATGTACCTCTGTATTATGTATTATGAACCTTACTGCACATTTCGGTGCAGATTCAAAGAGAAATGTCCACTGAGTGGGGCTAAAACACATGTTCATTATTGGCATTATTGCGTGTTGCAGTGGTTCAGAATTCAAATATCTGTGGACTGTCGTTGACATTAGCCACATTTCCATTTCCATTAAGATAGATGCATACAAATATACATATCCAAATATATAAATATATCCAAAATTATTGCTTTGACATATCGCGAGAGAGTAAAAAGGATGCGATTTAGCCACATAACGTTGGTTAATGGAAACAGCGTCATTTCGCAATACTTTTTTATCAACATTTATCAAATATCACATATAATATAGGTTTTGTGCAAATCTGTAATGGAAATAGTTAATACTCTATCATAGCTCTATCATATGTGTGATGCTAACAATCAAAAGCATCAGTTTTCAATTCTCCCAGCACATTAATACTGTTTTGAAGTCATAACACAATATTTTCAACCTAGTCTCATGGCAATTTGTGCAAATTTTACGAGGTGGTATTTTACGAATTGCCAATTCCTTTTAATTTGTATGAATGACCTACACCTAACCCCGCCACTAAAACTACCCGTTACTGGGGTTTAGACAAATCATACAAAATCGAACGATTAAGGTCATATGATTTTGTGTGAATTAGCACCTTGTACGAAAACGTACGAATTGGTTGTGAGACTGTGTTGAATATTCGATAGTTAATTGTGTGAAAATTAAGCCTTATTAATCAGAACTTTGTCAATTTGTGTAAAAAGGAATTAAAGGTGTCAGAGTTTTACTGCCTCTAGTGTTCACTTCTTTTGTAAACTGCAGTAATATGTATTTATTGGTATGTATTTTGTGACTCGCTAAAGGAACGTTTATGCTATGAGACCAGGTAGCAAATTTTCTCCGTCTTGTGACCCAAAGCAGACACCAGTGTCCAGGTCAAAGCGGAAGGTGAACCAGTCCAAAACCAGCTGTCTTCTGCACCTCTATGCAGACCACCGCTACTACAAACGCTTTGGAAGCGTTGAAGCTGTTGTGGCTCAGGTGAGTTTTCCATAACTGCTCCTCAAAAGATGCATTCATTCAACATCTACAGGCTAACAAAGACAAGGCTTTTCCTGTTGACTCTAAAGTTTTGCCCCCCTTTGGTGCCCAATCTCCACGAAGTGGGATTCACAGCATGTTCCTTCCTTGATCCCACTGGAGACTTCTCCGAAATGCTGGGATTGTATGTCACCAATGGACCAAAGCCAAGTTCTTTACTTTGGCTGTGAGAAAACAAAGGCCTTCGAGCTTCTTTTGGTGCAAACTTAATGTTATGCAATGTTTGTATGCTAAAGATAAAAGACAGGATTTCCACAAGTTAAAGTAACCATTTGTTATCTTGTATCTGACGAGTTTTCCAGATTGGTGTATTTTGGGGGCTGGGCCGGGCTGCTTTACAGCTGAGATCATTGAGATTTTACGTTGGGGGTAGTTCCCATTGTCTGCATATTATTTTTGAGGGTTACGCAATAT
Organism: Enteromius afrohamiltoni; assembly: GCA_034779775.1. NCBI lineage: Eukaryota > Metazoa > Chordata > Actinopteri > Cypriniformes > Cyprinidae > Enteromius > Enteromius afrohamiltoni. The sequence goes on along the minus strand of JAUYWG010000060.1, from coordinate 4,999,653 downwards.
TTTGTTTTTTTTCACACTCACAGCTGCTGTTTTTTATTGTTTTACCAAATCACTGCTTGTACGAGGTTCCTGAAAAGCAGTGTTTCTGCCAAAGGAATAAATGAAAAACAACCTTTTAAATGATAATGGCTTTGTTATTTTGTTGCTTTTGTATTTGGCCGGGTTCTGAGCTGCACAAAACTGTTCATAAGTGTTTTTGTATTTTGTTTTCCATCACTATGTTTTTCCCCAGCAAAATTGATCAGTAAAAAAAAAAGCTTTTGTTTGGATTGTTAAGATTTAATGTTTCTAAATGAAGAAGTGACTTGCTACCTTTATTTGATAAAAAATTCAGTAAACAGTAATCTTAATTCATTTTAAAATGTAATTTATTTCTGCGACGCAAAGCTGAATTTTCAGCATTTTTACTCCAGTCTCCAGTTTCACATGATCTTTCATTTTAATGTATTGATAATATATATTGAATATATTTGACGGTCATGAATTTTCAAAAGAACAACATTTATTTTAAATAGAAAACTTTTGAAACATTTAAAATATTTTTACAGTTTTTTTTTTTTTACCAATTTAATGCATTCTTCTAAATTAAAGGTTTTAATGTTGTAAAAAAATAAATAAAATAGGTTTTGGTAGTGTATATAGTAATATCACACATATTTAAATATCAATAAAGATATATGTTCATATTTAATAATTTAATTAATGATATATTTTTTTCATACTATTTAATAATATTGCTAGACATATTAATTAATTAATTAACAGCAAAAATAAAATAAAAATATTTATATTTTATAAATATTTATCTATAATAAAAAATAATAACCTTAAATATGAAATATAATAACAGAATATAAATAAACGAATAATTTTATTGTAATAATTATGTTAATGCATATTAATGTAAATATTAAATTATGCAAAACAAAAATATTTATTTATTTTACAGATTCAGCAGTTTTGTCATGCTGCAGTGTTATTCCATATTACCATATTCACCTAGTGCGGTGTGCTAATATGTTTATCTTGGCCTCCTCATTGTAAGGAACAGAGGCCAAATAGTTGCTCATATGCTTCACCAGGCACTTTTACCCAAGAGTGCTTTCATTCCTTCTGAGACGAAATGTGCCTCAATCCACTGACAGTGACTGGGGCAAGAGACTCTCTGGAGGATTCACTGTTGCAACCAAAACTCTGAAGAACAGTGTCTCAACTGATCAAATAATATGATAAGATTACTGTGGCAAAACGAATCTGTCTGTCTGTCCTTCTGCCTGCCAATTTGTCACAATTTCTGTTTAATAAAATGTCAAATGAAGTCTGTTAATCATAAGCTTAATGCACCAATATGTTTCGCAGGTCGCCTCCTACATGAAAGCAGTAAATGACATTTACGACAAAGCACACTTTGCCGGCATAGAATTGATCAACTTCAAAGTGAAATTCCTCACCGTAAGGGCATTTTGAAATTTAGAGTTTTGTTTTTGCAAATAAACTCTTCATATATTTTAATATCTTTTTAATTGTCCTGTTTGTTTTTAGTATTTATTTGTTGTCTCTCATAATGGTTACTTTACCTCTTTTTTGTTTTTTTGCTTTATTTATTTTGTATTTATCAAAATATTTATGGATTTACCTGTTTTTATTTTATTTATTTATTTATTTATGTTATTTTTTTTTTTTAACCTTTTTTGCCTCTTGATTTTAAATTTTAAAGGTCCTTACTTTTTTTCCACACATAATTTCTGGTGTTCTGCTCTCATGCCTCTTAATTTACCTACTTCTTCATCAGTGTCAAATATTCAAACGCACAGGCTGGAATGACATAAAACAGGTCACTAATTGTTTCAGGTGATTACTGAAGAAGATCCCAGAAGTCCCTTGGGCATGACCTACATCGGGCCTGAGAAGCTTCTGAGTCTGTTCTCTGAGACGAACTGGAACGAGTACTGCCTGTCCTATCTCCTGACCAACAGAGACTTCAGTGGGGTTCTCGGTCTGGCCTGGGAAGGAAAAATAGGTAATTTCAGACCATGTGCTCAAGACAGATCGCAACACAAGCCGCCTCAATGACGCCCAAAACAAATGTCACGTGGAGGAATATTATTATACTCAATGGTGGTCGCCTGGGCTTATGCGCCATTTAGGCCTTTGGTATGTGACCTCTATCCACAGTTGTGTTTGACTTGACGTGATATTGAAGCAAAGCTATCTGATAACATCACTCAAACCCTAGACACCCTATTGAAAGACTGTAGTGTGAATGGTGGGGGTCTGGGCGTGGAGTGGTGGTCTTTGGGAAGAGCTTCTAGGAAAGAATGTGTGCTCATTTTAAATTCAGAGAAACAGCCTTCCTGGAAGTTTTTACATAATTTCAAGAGCTACGAGAGTGTGAGTAACCGTGTATGAAATCTGTTTTATTACATTTTTTATTTAAAATTCTTTCTTTACAGTTTTTTCAGACTAGATTCTGTAAAAGCATATTCAAGTTATTTGAATTCATGAAATTTAAATTATTAAACATCAGTTTATTAAGCGTTTAAAAAAACATAGATAATTTTTTTATATTAAGTTTTTTTTCCTGGATCCATTTTAATTATATTTTTTAATTTGTCATTAATCTTTTAAATAATTTAACAATTAAAATGAAACAATTCCTTTTTTTTTTTTTGGCGGACAGTGCTGGACACAGCTAATTTACTAAAAAATGTAAACATGGAAGAAGTGTTTAAAATAATAGATAAAAAATAATAATAAATAGTAGTTTGAGAAGTACACTGTACTGTGGAAGCCTGTTTCCACCACAGATAAAAATATAAAAAGTTATTGCAAAATTTTATCTCACAATCCCAACTTTTTTCTCAGAACTGCGTGATATAAACTAACAATTCTGACTTTATAACTCACAGTTGTGAGTTTATTTCTCACAATTCTATGAAATAAGTTAGAATTGTAAGATGAAAAATTGCTAACTTGCAGTTGGAAGAAAATTATTTTTTTTATTCAGTGGAGGAAACAGGCTTCTATACTATACTGTATGTCTTTGGTTAAAACAAACAAACGCCCTCTCACAGTATTATCTCACAATTTTTTTTTTGTTGTTTGTTTTTACCAAAGCAATAAACGTCTAGCTGGTACATTGTTTGTAGTTCCGCCGCTAAGCTGACCTCGTAATTAACATTCCTCTCCGCGACACAATGAATGCATTAGCAGCTTCCTTTACACGACAGGACACGACCTTCGCTGTCATTCCCTTTTAATCTGGACATCTGCAACATCCTGAATGTTATAAATGAGACATCTCCAGCATTTATTGATCAATTAATACCTCTACTTGGCTGAAAAGACCAGCTAAGTCTTCATAGTTCATCCTGATCTACACTCTCAATAAAGGACTCTGATTGAATGGTTCTTAGTTGAACCAAAAATGGTTCTTCTTTGGCATCGCTGTGAAGAACATTTTAAGCACCATTATTTGTATAGCTTGTAGGAATAACATAACCATGCAATCAAGGAAAACGGTCCAGCTTTGGCCACCAGAACAACTTGCTGTAGCATCTTAGCATAGTTATGTGGGGTAAGCAGGCATCTGGTTTCAACTTACATGTGTTAAATATTTGTGCACTGCACCGCTTAAGCTTTCCATTGCACTCATCTCCCGCTTTAAACAACTAATTTTAATAGCTATACACTCTCAGAAATAAAGGTACAAAAGCTGTCACTGGGGCAGTACTTTTTCAAAATGTACGTTTTACTTAAAGTACCAGTACTTACATAGTAACCCATACAAAGTCAAATTTGGTACCTTAAAGGTACATATTAATACTTAAAGTGTACATATTTGAAGCTAATAGGTACAAAATTGTACCTTTTGAAAAGGTACCGCCCCAGTGACAGATTTTGTACCTTTGTTTCTGAGAGTGTACGATTTAATTAGCTCCCATACATTCTTGTTTTTAGTATTTTTATATTTTTCCTAGCCAGACAGGGCTTAGACAAAGTCAGGATTTGCCTATAGTTCAATTAGGACATTAAAATAAATTTTTTATAAACATTCTTGGGAAAAACTACATTACTGGTGTGCACCAATTTCACAAGCCCATATACAGCCCATCTTGGTCAGAAATGAGATACTGCGTGAATGCTCTTCAAACATCAAGTACTTTTACTTCACTACCAGTACTTACACAGAAACCTATACAAAGTAGCCAGAACGAAATGCCTAGAGGTTGTCTGGTGCAATCCGTCATACCACTGATCCAGTGCTGGTCTTTTTAAGCGAAATTCCCTCATCTGGAAACAAATTTCTTACAGATTCCTTTCAGATCTGTCAGTTTTCATAGAGGCGGTGCTTTATAAACATACACTGGCCTCAGTACGGTTACAGCAGTGGTCTCAAACTCAATTCCTAGAGGGCCAAAGCTCTGCAGAGTTTAGCTTCAACTCACACCTGCTTGGAGGTTTCTTGTTTATCTCGAAGACCTTGATTAGCCGGATTAATCAAGAGCTAAACTGTGCAGAGCTGTGGCCTTCCAGGAATTGAGTTACGGTATCTGACTGTCACATCCCACGGCCAGCAAACTGAGCAATCATTGTTTTGATTATTATTGTTGCGGTTGGAGGTGCAGGCCACCAACTGGGATCCTAGAATGCTGCCATGGGATTACCGCAGCGCCCGCTGTGATTGGCTGAGAAAGGGGGTGTGAGTCCACAGAAATGGTGACATGTGACCAGAGAGCTATGCATGTTTGACCTCTACCCCCACCGCAAAAACTGGGATAACCGCATTCCTTCATCTGCATTTGCCTCTGTGTAGAAACCCTCGCGTGAGGAGGCACTTAGGTTCCTTCACGCACGTTAGCATTTAACCGCCGTGACAATCCAGTATCAAGTTGCATGCAGTTATATATGGGACGGGCCTTGCGCGTAAACTTGTTCATTTGGACAAATATACAAACAGCAGTGACTTTGATGTGCCTTTTTAGTGCTTTAGCACTCAAACATGTCAAATAACTTGATGGATGCTAACGCTAACATCTTACAGTTTGGCCCTGGAAAGTTAAATCAATACATCTGCAAGTCCTACAACTTTTAACTGGGCTTGTTGTCACTCATTTATTCCGTGGCGGAGTGCACTGAAGGGGCTTTCTATCAATCATACTTCCCAACAAAGACACACTCCCCTGCTTTAGCAGCTTGGGAGGTTGTAAAGGGGTCAGTGTTTTGGTGGTCGCTGAAGTATTTGAATGCATTATGTTTTGTACAGATCAACTTTAATGTGTCCTCTAATTTTATTTGTTGCAGTAATGGCATATTTTTGTAGGCCAAACCCATAAACGAGTTAGCATTTGAGCATTTCTTATTCTTTTATACTGAATTTAGTGGTTTTTTTTTAAATAAAGGATTCACACAATCTCATAATGTTTTCACATCTTGTTGTAACACATAAAATACAGCATTTATACATTTTGAAGGTTTTACTTGTTTTGAAAAAGGCGGTTGTTGGTGGCTGAGTGGCTAATATGCTAAAAGCCTAAATGTTACTCACTAATGCTTTTGACAGTGTTGTGTTTATGAGTGTGCTCTTGCAAACAATTCTATCTAAATTCTATAGTTAAAATGCAGATTAAATAAATATTGAAAGAATTGTCAAAAGCTTGGTAATGTTAAAATCATGCAACTGTGGTGTGGATGTTTATATTCTAGACTTAAGTTTTTTTTCTAGGCTTCAAAATACATAAAAGTTGTATACATAAAATACATAAAATCGTGATGAACAGAACGTGCATGGTGTGGTCACATGAGTGAAACAAAGTTGGCCATTTGTTATAATCTAGCTATGCATGAATTCTGCTTTATGATGCATTACAGACATTATAAAATGAAAACCCATCGGATGAATCAAGTCATGTGATTAGTGTTTGGAGGGGTTTGAAAAAACTTTATCGTTAAATGAATATTTAGGAGTTATTGAGCAAATAAACTAAAAAAAAAAAAAAAAAAACATAAGAGGATAAAAGTGATTTTTGACCATGCAGCACATCAACCAACAGTTGTTGGGGACTTCCAAAACCTAAATATGAACCTTTCATTACCCAAAATAAGGGCACTTTAAAAATCATTGGAATAATCATTTAAGTTTGAGGGAACCAAGATGATGCAAACTAATGGGTTGGCAAAAATATGTTGTTACTTCAGCACTTTATTGGCCTAGCATAAACCCATAAGGAAGCTTTGGTCTAGAAATATTCCTGTGGTGTTTGGTCCTGATTATTTTCCCATCTCTTAAATACTTCCTTAATCTTCACCATCCAAACGGCTAATTTGGACCTTTTGCTGATTGTTTTGAACAATTTTTGAATCATGATGGCTGTGTTGTGAAGCAAATCAACTGCCTTATGCCCTAAAAACCTGGTGACAAAAATGGCTCCATGTGAGTCTAGTGGAAAAAGAGCCTAATATAGCAACTGTAAAAAGCAACAACGTCCCTGAGGCACCATCCTGGTCACCTTGCATGTTGTTGCAAGAACTCAGCGTTCTGTAAAGATGCCTCTGACCTATAGTAAACCGGAATAAACCATTCACTTTCATTTGGCTCTCTTCCTAGTCAGTTGCAATGAGTAAGCTGTGCCATGCAATGCATTTATATTCCATTGTGTAATTGAATATAGCTCACATAGTTATTTTAATGTGTTTGTCAGGGCAACACTATTGTCCTTCCAACATGGTTTGCAAGACCTTCAAATTTCTAAATATCTCTTAGCTGCCATGAGTAATTTTTAAACATTTGTTTTTAAAACTTCCTATGTTTATAAATATTTAAGTGACAAATGACTCAGCAATTCCAAAAATGAAGACCTATTCATCATGTGATTATGAAAGCCCTAAATGAGGCCCAGATGAAGACCATAAACCCGCAGTTCACATGTTTTATGTGAGCCAGTTTATCCAACTTCAGTGTATGGTTCTTGTAAATTTCCCTCAGACAGGCATAAAAAAACCTGACCGGGTTCTCTATGTTTCAGGCCTGAACACAAATCTCACAACATCTGAGGAGCCGTAAGCCTTACCTTTGATTTTGCCAGACTAAGAGTTCACAGACTGGTTTAAAACAGAACTTTGATGGACAGGCTGATCTTGACCAACTACAAGTCCAACCCCTCTTACCACCCACCAGCAGCAGAATTTTGTCAGCAATGATGTAATTGGTTAGTGCTGTGCAAAAGAGACCAGATGTTTGTGATCAGCAGTAAAATCGTCTGTTGGCATTATATAAGTCTGAAACAAAGGGGAGCCCGTATGAAAATGACTGAGATATTTTGGCCAGCTGACAGATCCAATTCCAGGAGACACTATACCTTTGCCCTGATCCTCTACATTAAAAACTCAAGAGAAATGCCCCGAGTCAATGTAATCTTCACTTTAACCAATGCACTTGAAGGTTGTTTATTTTCTTCACTTTATTTTTGTATTCTTAGATAACTGGGGAGGGATCTGCTCTAAATCGGTTTTGAAGGATGGCCACAATATCAGCCACAACACAGGTCTCATCACCCTTGTGAACTACGGAAACTACATTTCTCCCAAACAGGTGCACCTGACCTTCGCCCATGAGTTGGGCCACAGTCTTGGAGCCTCTGTAAGTCTGTCTGATGCCTTTCACAGACTAAAATGTATAGTTAAAACTGGCACATGCACGAATGATTAACACCGGGTTTGGGGTGCAGTTTCCATTGGCGTCATTTGTTTTGAAAATGCACGCTGCTAAGCTGTTGCCAAATGCTAGATTATTTTGTTTGATTGCAGACATTATCGTAGCATGTCACTCTGTAGAGCATGATGGGCTTGCTGCATACCCAAATGCCTTTTAGTAGTTGGTGACTTTTCCACCTGTAGCAGCCACGTTGTTCACACTTCCTACAGCTCTTTGGCAGATTAGTTCTGCTCTGCCTGTCCACCTTCCCTTAAGATTTTAAGTAGCATTTGTCACAAGCATGGCTCATTGTTTCCAGACTGAATTTGGGATGCAGAGCAGATCGGAGAATCCACATCATCTTTGATTTATGTGGAGGCCTGGGAAAGGGGCCAGTGGCCTATGACCCACTTATCTGATTTCACTTCTGAAGGCTTTAATGTGCTGCAGAGTTTCTGTGAATGAAAAGCAACACAAAATTATAATGTGCATAAAATCTGTAAAATTTACAGTATAAAAACAGCAGCTGTGGTTGCTGGAATTCGACTGCAAAAAACACAGTAACAACATTTTAGGTTTTAGGTAAAATTTACAGTTAAATACCATAACTTCATTAACTATACAAGTACTGTAATCTGTTTTGTACCTTTGAATTACACCGATAACCACCAAATGCAGGAGATGACGAGAAAGCCATGTGATGAACCGAATCATAAGCAGCTTTTAAATACTATCATGTGTAGAAGGTACTCAATGTGATTCACACAAACACTAAACACCATCATGGTGAGACTCATTAAACTAAAATATCCAATAAACATTCATTTAACAGCATTATGTAAAAGAAAAAACATTAAATTCAAACAAAATTTGAACTGCAATGCAAGGAATTCTGGGAATGTCAGTTTACGGTTTTACCATTTACCATGAACCATTTAACAGGGTTTACCATAGGATTTGGTGGTTATCATTTTTTAACATCAAAATCACAAGTGTCTTTTTACAGAGTACATTTTACTTAATGTGTCATATATCCTGGGTCAGCATGATGAGGGTTCTAAATGTGGAGGCCTGGAGATCACCAATGGCAAAGGCAGGTTCTTGATGTTCCCTCAAGCCTCCTACAAAATCGAGGAGAACAGCGACATGTTCTCCCCCTGCAGCCTGCAGGACATGAGTCATATTCTGAATATCAAGAAGGACAAATGCTTTTCAGGTAAGAAGCCTGTAGAGATTCTGGGATGAGATAGATATGCTAATGAACATTAGGTTGTCTCAGTCCTATGTCGCTCCTATGGGCTTTATCTCCATGACTGATCAGGTTTTATCTTGACAGAGAGTGAGCATCCTATTTGTGGAAACCGTATAGTAGAAGAGGGGGAAGAATGTGACGTGGGCCATGATGAAAACGATCCGTGCTGTTACAGCTCAAAGGAACCTGCAGATGTTCAATGTCGGCTGAAGCCTGACAAACAATGCAGGTTTGCATTAATCCATTTTGTGTCAGAATGACCCGTAGACTTGACAAATTGACAAATGCAATTTCTTCACTGTAAGGTTCCAAGTAGCTCCTTGAAACCTTGTGGTCCATGCCTTGGTGACGTAAGGTCAAAATAGACTATTGGACCACTGTGAAGAATCCAAAGGTGCAAAATGTTTTGTTTTCCTTGGGGTGCTAGTAAGGTCATTTCTGAGACTTTAAATGACAAAAATATGATATTTTATGTCAGGAACCTCCAATCCTTCTACTGGAGGTGCCAAGCTTAATAGTTTAGCTACTGTCTTAATTTAACAGCTAATCAAGGTCCTTGGGATTATTTGAAACTTAAGCAGGTAAATTGGAACAAATCCCTCCTAGAACTAGATCGGACCATTCTGGTTTGGTAGGACTACCGCTAACCTCAAAGTAGGAGCTGGGTTAGGGGACATAGAGTTAGAGTCTTGATGGAAATTTACAAATTATGTCTACATCAAGAGTATTTGGGTTGGAGCCTAGGTGGCCCCTTTGGGAGCTGAGTTAGGGACCTTTAGTGGAGTCTTGTGGACTTGATGGAAATTTACTAATTATGTCTACATCAAGAGTATTTGGGCTGGAGCCATATAATGCCTGAACTGATTATGGTACACAAAACCTACCTTCTTGAATATGATCATTGGTAACTGTTTACCTTATATCTGTCACAGTCCTAGCCAGGGTCTATGCTGCAGCTCCCAATGTGTCTTCAAGGACTATGGGATGATGTGTGAACGCCAGTCTGACTGCCGCAACCAAAGTCTATGCAATGGTTCCTCTGCTATATGCCCAAAACCCATCGCAAAGCCAGACATGACAAAATGCAGTAATGATACACGTGTCTGTTTCCATGGGGTATGTCCAACAGAGACAATCTGGCTATTTTTTATACCATGTACTATTCTGATTTGAATTGCCATCTTTAAAACTTGCTATCTGCATTTTGTGATTGATGAAATCTGATCTTTGGTTTCTTTCAGTACATTGTAATCCATATTCAGTGTATCTACATATTTACATTGTTTCCTGATTAGACCATTCAAACTCATCAAGATTTTATTTACTGATTTGACGTGTTTCAAAAATCTGATTTGTTGCATATTTCTGCTATTCAAAATACAATAAAACAACATATTAGAGTCCAACAAAAGTCAGAACAGCCTTAAGGACATATTATGTAATAGAAATATGTGATTTAATTGAAAGCAGCCTCTTTAGGGGGAATAAAAATTATATTGTCATAAATAATATATATTTGTGTGAAGAAGAAATGAAAAGCACATGGAATCGTTCAGGCTTAATGAGCATATAGTAATCATGCATATATTTTGCCTGTTATCCTATCACACAAAGTGACATCCTCTATAACCAATGTCTTGTGACTTGATGTCACAGGAATGTGGCCTGTCTCTCTGTGCATTGTATAACATGGTGCAATGTGACTGCCCGGGAGAAAACAAGACGGAAAAGTGCCACATGTGCTGCCAAGAGAGAGGTAACCACAATCCAAAGCACAAAGTGTTTACTGCTCCAAATAAATTAGATGCATAAACAGCCATTTGTTTTAATGAACTGTTTGCGCTGACATTACTGCTCCATAAATTTGTAAATAAAGCTCATATGTTGTATCCGACCACTTTTGGTATTTTCTCTCCTTAGATAAACCTAATACTTGTGCAAGCACCACTTCTTCAGTTCTTTTTCACTACTTTAGTGGAAAACATGTGCCTTTGATTCCTGGGGCTCCTTGCTCTGGAAACCAAGGCTACTGCGACAGGTTCAAAGTGTGTCGAATCCTAGACGCCGATGGCCCCATTGCAAGGCTTAAGAATTCTTTCCTGAAATTGGATGAGTTTGATGACCTGGCCAGTTGGATGAAGGTTTGTTGTTATCATTTGTTCTATTACAGCATGCTACCATCTCCCCTTTTTTTTTACGTTTTACAGCTCAGTCTCACAGGAATGCACCCATATTTTACTAGGTGCCTAATTCATACAAATTCGTATGACCTTAGTAGAATTTTAGAATTTAGCTTTAACATTTGTCAAAATTTCAGAAAATGGATACATATTTTGGACACCTAAACCAAATAGGAAAAACTTTGAACACCCCTAATGACATAACAGCAAGCAAAAAACAGCCTAGTGACTAAATATTTGCTATTTATTTGCTATTTATCTATTTTATTTTCATTTGCAGGCACACTGGTGGGCAATACTTCTGGGTATTCTCACCATTTCTGCAGTAATGGCTGGAATTATCTGTGTTTTTGGACAGCCACTTGAGATTGATGACGACAGGTAAACAGCTCTCCACTTGGAGTCTTCCAACTGGCAAAAAACACTCCCTGCAAGCAAGAAATCTTTTATTTTTTGAGGCAACTTTTGAATGTTTAAAACCTCTGACTGATCACTAAAGCGTGTCTCAGATGTCCAGATGCACATCTGAGAGTGGATTGCATCTGTCCAAACATGAGTTTACGCCTCTTCTAGCGATGCGTCCCACACCATTGGTCATTACAAAGTTATTTTAACTCCACTGCTGATTTGGGAACTGAACACTGTCCAGCTTTTCAACTATAAATCATTGTGCTCTCAATAACTCTGTACACGATGTTGCCTATTATTTCAAAGAAATCCAAGAACACCAAGAGACTTTTTTTGAAAAAGCTGAGGTTGCTACTGACAACAGATAGTTTAATCTCATCATTATACATTACCATCACTCTATTGTCCTATTTGATAATGTTCAGTGCTTTGCTACAATCTGTATTGTTAAAATTAATAAAAGTGATTGATTGAACAGATGATTGTAAATTCATGTAAATCTAACAAAGAAAACATGTTTTTCAGAAGAGGTCCGATAAAAATACTGTATGAATGTCTTGCCTCTGGTCATTTGTTTCCTCCGGAAATTACAGGTTTTGAACGATATCAGCAAGGTTGAAATTTAGTGTTTCACAAACTTTTGGCTATGATGAGTAATTTCACAACACCACTTTGTTTAAGTGCTGGATTTGTTTTCCCGTTTTTATCTCTTCGTGTCATCCTTGAGAGGGGATACCATGATAAGCAAGAACTAAGTGACATTTAAGCTCGAATGAGGTAAAAACAGGTCAATATCTATTCAATAGAACATGTTTTAACATGTTCAATGATATTAATGTATAGATGATTAAAACAGTTAAATTGTATGTAATGAGTATACATGTGTCTCAGAAATTAGGTAGAAAAAGCTAAATAAATTTATAAAACAAGTTCAGATTTCAAGATATTACAAAAGGCATATGTTTAGCTCAAAGATATCATTTATCTTTATAAAGATATAAAGACTTTTTCAAACAAATTTATAGTTATATAGAATTCGTTTAATCGATAACGATAAGTACTCAACGATAGTACGAATTTCCTTACCTCTATATCTCGTTCATAGTAACCTCGCCACCACTGCCAAACCTCCGACTAAATCCAGACGCACCATCAGATCGAAAAATTGACAGTATCTAAACCTGAGGCAAACGCTCATTAATTATGATGCATAGGGTAAACAACCTACCTCCCCGATTCGTCATCCTACAAATTAGTCGACTTCTCTCCTAAATCCACCCCAAGCGCTGAGGTGGATCATTTGAAAAGGTCGTTTTCAGGGGCGCAGTGTGGACTGTGAAAACAGAGGCTTTTGAAAACGATGACACATTTTTGTCATATGATGCAGTCATGTGACCAATTCAACTGAGAAGGAGGACAGCATTGTACAGCAGTTTTACAACTTTGTACTCTTGTGTTACTCGCAGCAACAGCTCCACCTCATTGTCCGTCCATTTAAAAAACTCGACATGCTTTTCCTCGACATTTTGACGTGACGTTTCAAAGAGCCGAAAAGGAAATAAACGGCAGACGGAAATGACGCAGATCGAATAGTCTTATGTTTCACGCATGCGTGGTACAGGAAGGTAAGCATTTTTAGTTGTTTCAGTGTGGATGATCAACTGTTCGGAAACAATTGAAAGCGATAGTGTGGACGCAGAGCGTTTTTAGCGTTTTCAAATTTATCCGGATTGGTGTAGCTGTAAGCCGAAGTCTTGTGCAGATCGCAAGAACAAAATACATTTCCACTATCTGTATATCATTCAACACAATATAAATCTGAACTCGTACTTATGCACCCTTTTATCGACCCTCACATTCACACGTAAATATATCTAGTGTGTCCATGCATCTCTTACTTTTGTCGTGTACATATTTATGGAAAGGTAATTAAATAATAATAGTAAAAAATGAAAAAACTATCTACGATTATTTACAGGCTAGCACAAACTCGTGGAATGAATGTATAAAATGTTGTAGCAGTTCGTACGATGCAGTAGACATATTAAATGTCAGCTACAGTATGCCCAGGTAATGGTCTCTATGGGTAATTGTTCAACTTCTATTGATGGCTTGTTAAAAAAATCCCAATGGAATACATATGTCCCAAAACACACTACAGGAAACTATTTTTAGTGGTTAATAGCTGATGATATGTATTAGTAGTGAAAACCTTTACAATTTATGCAATGTTTTCTATTTATTTATTTATTGGTCAGCAGGGATGATATTTTGTGTTTTCCTCAGAAAAAAGGTACTCTCATTGTTATCCTTGTTGATAGACAATTCAGCCAAAGTAAACCAGTTTCTTCATGATTTACCAAATGGTAAATTGGGTGGGTGAAAAGGTCTATTGCTAATAAGGTAGCAATGATTAAACTGCTGAAACAAATGTAACTTAAACCAAGCAGCTTTAACATTCCTACAAACACAATATATATACACTACCGTTCAAAGGTTTGGGTACAGTAAGATGTTTAATGGTTTTTAAAGATGTTTCTTCTGCTCATCAAGGCTGCATTTATTAGATCAAAATTTCAGAAAAAAACATATTGTAATATTGTGAAATATTATTTCAATTTAAAATAACTGTTTTCTGTGTGAATATATTTTAAAATGTAATTTATTCC
>JAUYWG010000060.1:4937583-4953533 GCA_034779775.1 Enteromius afrohamiltoni | reverse complement strand
TTTATAGCCTCGTGAAAAGTTTTCCCTTGTTTTTGCACATCGTTTTATTTTTTCCTGACCAAAGTCGCGGTTTGTTTCGTTTTTTAGTAGCAAATATAATATAATACAGTATCTAAAATGACAGGTGCGACTTCTTTGGAAGCAGTGAAGAGAAAGATCCAGACTTTGCAGCAGCAGGCGGATGACGCAGAAGATCGAGCTCTGGTTCTGCAGCGCGAGCTGGACAATGAGCGCGAGCTCCGGGAGAAAGTGAGACAAATCTTCTTCTTTCTTTCTCCTTACATATCGTCTTTACGCTCTCCGGACTCTTCTTCGCGCTCCCTCTGTGAGCACAGGCGTCTATAAAAAGCTCCCGGGCTCCTCTGAAGAATATAATTGTATGTTTAGGTGAACAGCGAGACCTGGATGCAGACGTGAGGTTGTGGAATGAAAGGCGTTGGTCCAAAGGGACAGTCCACCCCCAAATCTGCTTTTGGCCAGTTGTTAGGCCTCTGTTTTTTTTTTTCATGCAAATTTATTGCACCATTTCTACTGTTATTTTAGCCTTACAAACCATTTTACTTGACAAAATTAACAATTTATTTGTTCTGAGTAGCAAGTGCTACGTTTTTATCTGTTTAGGTATATCCTTTAAGTACCTAAAATCTATCTATCTATCTATCTATCTATCTATCTATCTATCTATCTATCTATCTATCTATCTATCTCTATAGATTATATATTTCTTCCCTATTTGACATTTTTGGTCTGAGGGACCTAATTCATACAACCATTAAACCATTTATCCAACAGGAAAGAAAAACTAAGAAAAATTGTAGTTATTGCAATTAAATGAGTGTTTTTTACGTAATCTGTTGTAATTCTAAATTAATTTAGACCTAATTGATAATATTTTTTTTAATAAGACCACTTAATTTAGACGAAGAATATGATGAAATGTTGTATGCAAGTACATCTTTCCTTGATATGAAAATGCTTGTCAAGGAAGCCCTCTCCCCCACAGTCCCTGGTGGATTAGATGCTTCATTTTATGAAATTTTCTGACTCATCCTTTGTGCAGCACTTAATGTTCAAACTGCTGCGAACCCTACAGTCTGTTTGTTCTCATCTGAATGGTTTTAAACATTAGGAAATGTGAATGTTCCCCTGCTTGGGTTTACACAATGAAGAATTGTTAGATCTTTCGCAGAACGTTAGATTTTGCTCTACTCCTGAGAGACCCAAAGGATGTCCCATCCATGGCTCCCAAAGGAACTGAGTCAGGATGTTGTCTCTTGCTCCACACTAGAGTTTCCTCTGAACCCTCTTCGTATTCAGATGACCATGCAGATACACAGGAAGCTGGCATTGCTTAAGAAAAGTCCAGTTCTTTAAGTGATGGTGCATCTAGAACCTGTTGACATTTCCTTTTAATGGAGAAGTTAAGAAACGTTAGGGAGGTTTTTGGTCCCATCCTTCTACATCAATTCCTCCTGTCTCTTATGTGGCGTTGTGTCATATGCTTGTAATACAAGTTTAGCTGACTTTGCTTTCATAAATAGAGGTTTTCCCACCCTTAGAGTGAAAGAATGGTCATGACGTGACCAATGACCTCTCCATCGTGGTCCTAATTTATGTAGCTCATAATTCACATCGAGGTTAAACGTCAAGAACATGACCAGAAACATATGGTGAAGCCAGCACAAAAACCATTAGGCTTCTCAAATTTGCATTGATGGGTTCCCATGGTGTTAAAAATGATATCAAGTCCTCTTTTGCATATCTTTTTCAAAGTTTAGTCACACCAGTGGTCACTTACTTTACAATACTCCAACAATCTTCTGCTTTTCTTTATGTTTGGTGAGAGACCACCAATCATTCTGCATCTGCAACTCCTTCTTTGGCTCTTTTAACAGTAAACCCTCTAAAATACGAATTTAAAAATAAGCCTTTGTTTAATTTCCTCTGTTCATTTTCATCCGATAGGCCTTATTTTCATAATATCAGCCTGTTGAAAGGTCATTACACTGATAGGGTTCGTCTTAGTGTTTGCTCAGTGTCACATACAATAGCACTGTGCCTCAGGAAGCCGACACTAGTCCCAGGTGATTCCCCCACATTTCAACCCTGAGCATATAATTGGATACGGACATCACAGTGGCTCTAACAAGATCTGGGTGCGCTGTGGGCCTGGGTATCCATAAATCTGGGAATGTCGGTGTCTCATATCACATATATGGGCGTTTGGGTTCGTTTGGTACGTGATAAAACGTTCAAGGCTGCGTCCAGACACTCTTTGATAAAATACGGCTGGTTTTTGCTCTTCTTTAGTCTTTAAATCTTTTTTTGGCACTTCACCACTAGCATTCTCCAGAGCTTGTTTTACCATATATGGCTTGCATCTAAAGCAGCCAGGGAACGCAGTGACTAAGGAAAGGGCATGGCTCATGAGGGAGTATCCTGACCCTGAACTGAATGAGCATTTTGGGAGGGGAGAGGATGTGGAGTGTGTCCATTTCCTGTGCATTTTTCTCCTCCCCTCTCTGGCTCTCTTTTATTCGAAAGGGGGTCAACTTCCTACTCTATTGATGTCTTGGTGAAACATGTGTGAATAAATGTTCATTTGACCCCTTCTTTAATGATGATGTCGATATCGAATAGCGTATTAAGATGGCATTTTACGCAGTCAAGTTGCAAGATAAGATCAAACATTCAAAAATATAAAATGCCATTTTGAGATAAAATCACAGTTGTGAGAAGTCGCAGCTATAAGAAATGTTATATCGTTATTGTATATATCGTATTGTAACTTTATTTCTCATAACTGTGAGATATAAAGTTGTATTGTGAATAGCCACAATTATGAGAAAAAGCTACAATTATAAGCAAAGTTGCAATTGCATACCTTTATATCTTGCAATTAAACCTTTATTCCTCTTAATTGCGAAAAATAAAATGATTTTTTTAATATTAATAGTCGGTTTAGTAACACTTCGTGATAACTACACGCTACGAATCATTAGTTAAGCATTAATAAATAGTCAGTTCATCCTTTGTAAAGCATTGTTCCAACATTAATAGTCATTAGTAAGCAGTTAATAAATACAGCTATAAATGTCTTGTTCTTGATTTATAAGCATATCTAAATGTACAAAGGAGATTTAAAGGCTCAGTTATCTTCCTAACATGACACAGCAAACACAACACAGTGAGATACAGAACATGCAAAACAACATAAAACTGTACACTTATTTCTTTTAGTTTTCTATGAAACTGAAGGTTTGTTTTTCATTTATTAAGTGTACAGTTTTATGATTACATTTTTAACATCTTAAAAAAATATGTCCATGTTTTCCGTATCCCTCTGTGTTGTGTTTGTTTAACACGGCTGTTTAGAATATAAACTAGCCTTTACATCTGCTTTATAAATGCTATACAAGGTATAAAATAGTCCTCACTTTAGATGAGCTCACAAAACAGACAGCTGGCAACTACTCAATGCTTTATAACTACCTGACTTAATCATGAATTACAGCAGTAACATGTGTTAATAAAGCATTTATTAACACACTGAACAACTGTTATTGTATCTAAATAATACAATTTATTTATTTATTTATTTGTTAATCATTTACTTAGGATTTCATTAAACACTGACGACTCCCAAATAATGTAAATAATGTAATAATTAAAAAAACGATAAACTGATCATTAATAAAGTATGAAAATACAGTTATTAAACATTACATATATGCACTCAAGAACAAGGCATTATATATGCACTTGTAAATTGTTTACTAATGCATAATAAAGTTTGAACAAATCATTGATGGTGTGTAGTTATTATAAAGTGTTACCGTTGGTTTAAATTGAAGCGAGAGTTGTCATAGTTGACATATGCAATTAAGTAAACTTCAAAATAGTGAGGTTTGGCCCTATTCTGTGTTTTATTACAGCCATTTTTGTGTTTTATTAAAGATCTTTATATGTTATCCAGTAGGAAACTAGTTGAATGTTGTTTGGTATGACAGCTTTGATCCATTTACTACCTTTCATGCTCCAAATAGTCTATTGGACCTTAAAGAAAGCAGCAGGAGTCCGTAGCAGCAGCTCTGACTCGAAACAAAGATGCTATCAGAAAATGGACGATTTACTCCTCTTAACGTTTCCCTTATGCCCTGTTTTTCTGTCTCCTCTTAAAGTTTAAACCCAGATGCAGTTTCTTGGCTGTGAGATTTTCCTACCATTCTGAGAGCATTGCTCGCTCGCTCATTGAGCGTCTGCACTGTGAGAGAGCCATGCTGATATTCGTCATAATTATAGTTGCAATTATCAGTCCAATAACTGGGCGGTTTAGCTGTGAGGTCTCTTTAAATCCCAGAAATGTCACAGAGGCACCATTGTGCTCATTCTGAGGCCAATCTTTGTTTGAATCACAACGGGTGGTGGTGGTAAAGGGTGTAAAAATGTTTTTTCTGTCACAGTTGATTGTGCTTTGTGCAAAAAAACAATTTAATTAAATAAAAGAAAAAGCCTTCATCTTGAGGAAAAAATATTAGAACGCCATTTTATAAGCCACATGTATATTTGCATATAATTGTACATAAGTAACCTTTCGATTTTTTTGTCGTCAGGCTGAGGGTGATGTGGCGGGCCTGAACCGCAGGATTCAGCTGGTAGAGGAGGAACTGGATCGGGCTCAGGAGAGGCTGGCAACTGCACTGCAGAAACTGGAAGAGGCGGAGAAAGCAGCAGACGAGAGCGAGAGGTCAATGGAAACCTTTAATTTTTAAATAATGGTGGAAGGAATGAATAGCTGTGTTGCTTCGGGTACTAAATGCCTCTGGCGGACCAGAACATCTTTAACTCAGTGGAAAACAATCCACAAGCAAATATATGTGACAGAATTAAAATTTATCGCACTCTGATTCCTAAATTTTCATGTGTTTTTCTGGTTTCTTTCTCGTATTTGTCATTCTTTCCTATCGCAATGCCTGCTACGGATGCAAAAATACAGAAAATCTGACCTGATCTAAATTTTTTATGACGGATGAAAGTTTTGGAGGCTGTGTGTAAACCTATTCGAATGTGAGGTCAAATTTATTTTTCAGCGTGGGAAAATTTCAGACAAAAAAAAGAGGACTCGGTGTGCAATGTCTAAAAAGCTAGTTATTTTTAATCCTGTTTTGCTTCCATTCAGCCAAAGCTTCTTTAAAGAACCATCAACTTTTTAGAATCTGAAGAACCTTCTTTTGCCACAAAGAGCTTTCAGATGTTAAAGGTTCTTTTTGGAATTTTCAGAAATGCCATCCATGTTCCAGCTAGACTGTTGCTCACTAATTGTTTTAGCAAGTTTATCTGAATCAGTGTTTAAAAATGTTTATGCAGTAATCACAAACACCTGGAAAGCTCCTGGAAATGAATTGGCGGAGGTCAGGTCCATGGGGGTGCTGTTAATCATAAAATAACACCAAGTTCAATCACTAACTGCTTGTTTCACCTCCAGAGGCATGAAGGTAATCGAGAACCGTGCCATGAAGGACGAGGAGAAGATGGAGATCCAGGAGATGCAGCTGAAGGAGGCCAAACACATCGCCGAGGAGGCCGACCGCAAATACGAAGAGGTGGGTTACAAGCGCCTGAAAGAACAACGCTTCCAGATGTGTGAAGCTTCAAGGTCTTCATCTGAACATGACTCTGATACAGGTGGCCCGTAAACTGGTGATTCTCGAGGGGGAGCTGGAGCGAGCCGAGGAGAGAGCCGAAGTCGCTGAATGGTATCATCTTCCTATTCTCACACTTCTGTTCTCACACTTCAAGATGTGACTGTTTGTTGCTCGACCAGTTAAAACATTGTTTTCTTCTCAAACGCTTCCAGCAAAGCTAGCGATTTAGAGGAGGAATTGAAAAACGTTACCAACAACCTTAAATCCCTAGAGGCTCAGGCAGAGAAAGTAAGTCAACATCTCTCTTTTATCTGTTAATGTTCACAAAGTCACAGTTTTCAGACCTCTATAATAAAACTAAATCGCTTTGAAACTAAAAGACCGTAATTGACGGTTAAAGTTCTTATTCAGATTTGCTGTATCTGTCTTTGTTTGCATGTTTCAGTACTCAGAAAAAGAAGACAAGTATGAAGAGGAAATAAAAGTTCTTAGTGACAAGCTGAAGGAGGTAACAAAGGCAATAAATGAGACACGGGTCAAAGATAAGCTGCTCTTTCTCATCCCAAATGTCTTTTTTTTTCAACTTCCGTGTTGTTTTTCAGGCCGAGACCCGTGCAGAGTTTGCAGAGAGGACAGTGGCCAAACTGGAAAAATCCATCGATGACCTGGAAGGTACGAAAATAGTCATCTTTGTTTTAACCAAGTTTTGCAATATTGAGAAGAAAGTACGTACGTGAACGTAGAGCCTGTTTAATGTCTACATGTTCTAGAAGTGCAAAAGACTGTACTGTAGCTCTTCCTGTGATCAGCAATGACTACTATTGTAGCCATGTAGCATGACGCCATGGTGACTCATTCCAGTGCATCGATTCATTTGTGTGATTTGCTGTAATGAATGACTTTGTTCAGATAGTTCTTCACAGTGAACATGTTCATAAAGATTCACAGTAGCTGATATTTTCTCCAGCGAATCAAGATTAGCACAACAAAAACATTGGGGGAGATGATTTGGGCATCTGTGCAAATAACATAAACCAGATTTGATTTGTTTTGTCTGGGTGGTCCATTTTAGTGAATCGCTTCGTTCATCAACTAGTTCAAAAACTACATTTGATTTATTTGAATGGATCTTTTCAGTGAATCAATTAATTCTGAAGGAAAGAACTGGTTCAGAAACTAGATTTGATTTATTTGTATGGATCATTTTAGTGAATCAATTCATTCTGATGGAAAGAACTGGTTCAAAAACTAGATTTGGTTTATTTGTATGGATCATTTTAGTGAATCAATTCATTCTGAAGGAAAGAACTGGTTCAAAAAATAGATTTGATTTATTTGTATGGATCATTTTAGTCAATCAATTCATTCAGAAGGAAAGAACTGGTTCAAAAACTAGATTTGATTTATTTGTATGGATCATTTTAGTGAATCAATTCATTTTGAAGGAAAGAACTGGTTCAAAAACTAGATTTGATTTATTTGGGTGGTTCATTTTAGTGAATCACTTCATTCTGTTGGAATGAGCTGGTTCAAAAATCAGATTTGCTTGTTTTGGTTGGTTAATTTTAACAAATGGCTTTGTTTAGACAAATAGAATATTAATAAAAAATATATTTGACTCCTAAATATAATAATATAATTGCCAATTATTTGATGTAGCTAACAACCTTTTCAAAAGTTGACTATAGTTTGACTTGGCAAACAACAGAGCATGCTAAACTGTTCATCTGAAAACTTAATTGAAGGTAAGGAACTGGGTAAATGAACTTTTCACCTTCAGAAATGACTAGTGGTGAAGCAGGACAAGTCTAAAGTCTTGCATGGATGGTCACGGGCAGGTCAGGCTCCATATAACAACCATAAAACCTTTTGAAACGCACAACACCATATTGTTTTTGAGCAATTCTGTCAGAGTTCCAGCAGGCTTATGTTTCAACTGCTTGAACCTTTCACCGGAAGATGATATATACAGCTCAGTGTAGGGAAGCGGTTTAAACAAGCCTGGTATTGCTTCTGTCCCAAGAGAAATGAAGTATGCCCGTTTCCTTCAGCGCAAGTCAACCCTTTATGACACCAAACTCTGCATTTGCTTATTAACAAAAATATATGACCAGTAGAAGTAATTGTGAAGGAGCATATCATATCTTCTGTGGGCCAGATGGAAATTTTACAGCCATTGTTGGTTTGCACATGATTTTCTTAGTTTGTTCCTGGTGTACCATGATCTTTTATACTGTGTAGTCCTCATACATCCATTAACGTCTTGTCTCTCTCTTTCTCATTTGGTTTCTGTCCATTGCTGCTTCTCATCCTACGCTTTCCTGCTTTTCCCGCTGATCTTCAGATGAACTCTATGCTCAGAAGCTGAAGTATAAAGCCATCTCTGAGGAGCTGGACCATGCTCTCAATGACATGACCTCCCTGTAGATCCATCTCTGTCCCGCTCTGCTGGATCTCAGATTTTTCTACACTTTCCTCATGTTTGCTTCGTTTTCTTCAATGTGTCTTTGCCGTTGTCAATAAAACACTCCCGTTATTTCATTTCAGACTTTCATTCTTCTGTTTTCATTGTTAACGATTTGCTGTGAAGATTGGGAGGGGTCTCTACGGTGATAAAAACATGTAAATTTGAGGGAAATTTTAGGCCTAGCTGAAATAAAACTTTCTTGTAAGATGTAGTGATGCCGGAATTGTTGGGTTTAAATGATTACCCATTAATCACAAATGAATGAAAAGATTAGGAATTATTTGGTCATGGAAAGTCACAAAGGTGAGGTTACATTTAAATTCAGACCTGTATTTAAGTAATGTATTTATTGTACAAATTTTTAATATATACTAATCTTCACCTTCTTTAAAAAATTCTTTAGATGCACCCGTCATTGTAATTTAATAGCCTAATATTACTAACACTGACCATGTAGGCTAATGCAAGCTATTTTTATTTGAATTTTAGCAAAGAAAATTGTGTTTACTATAGTGTTGAAGTGCATTAAACTAAGACTGTAAGCTTATTTTAGCGTGCGTACAGTAGCCTATACGTATTAATTATAGCGGTATTGGCTGACTAATTCTTTTCATTTGTGCTTTCAGAAAAATTATCTAATGCAAAACAAGAAAACCTCGAAATGCACCAAGTGCTGGATCAGACACTTCAGGAGCTGAACAGCTTATAAGACAGACGATGAGAGAGAACGACGTCCATCTTTCACAGCATTCCACAAATACTGTCCTTCATTCCAACTAGCAAGCTATTGAGCTATTGTTGTTGTTTTTTTAAATCTGAGGTATTTCTTTTGCGCTTTTGTCCAAGTTGGCTCTACTTCCAAAAAATAGCCAGACAACCTGAGGTGCTATATCCGGTTTGTTTTTTAAATTAAAACACATTCTAAATAGTTTATTAAATGTCATACTGTATGGAAAGTGAATAATGTTAATGTGCTGAGCAAAAGACATTAATGACGGTTGCTGTATTTTCAGTGTTTCTCATGTACATCATGCGCTCCATCTTCTGGCCACATGATGCACTGCAGTACATCACTCCATTGATAATGCCATGCTGTTTTTTGACATGCTCCACATTATCATGGTATATATCATATATAAGTACCTGAGAAATTTCGTTGAACCACCACAAAATAGGGACCAAACAAAGACTAAAGAAACATTAGCTCTTCAATGAATGCTTTATTCCCTGTTTAATAATTTTTTTAATGCCTCAAACGTTTCTTTTTCCACTTTCTGTGTAATAAATTTTTATAAAAAGTCTCTTTGTGTTTGTTTTTTTGTCCATAACAGTCCACTTACATGAACAACATGCTAAGCTTCATGTTTTTACATGCTTCCAAGTTAGGGTTATGACTATGCCTACTTTTTTATTTCTGTGAGTATCAGTTGACGACCATGTAACAAAACGAAGCGCAAAAACCATAAGCGAAAGCTTTGCTCATACATTATTAATTACGTAATGTGACGCTCTTCGAGCGACCTACCTGATTGGCTGAGGGTCGAAAGTTCGAAAGCTTAGGAAACTACTTTGAAAGCCTACTGAAATTAATATTAATTAGTCATGTCGAACAGGCTCTCCTGATTCGCTGAATAGCTGAAATTTGTCTTATGAATATTAATGAGGCGGTGTTACTGGACGATCCAGGAAAGCGATCAGGGCTTGTTCTCACTATATTAAGTCGTACGCCATGTCTCGCGCACAAATCAACTGCACTCGTCTGTAAACTGATTATATGTTTTCACCAGAGACCGACCGATGACTACAAAGCTATAAATACTTACAAATCGTAATCTCAAATGTGACCTTTTGTTTAAACCACACCCAAAACACTTTTAACAGGTGAGGTCACTTCGGCTCGCGTCACTATACCCTGTGACTCGGCAGGTGAGTTATGCGCTATGAAAACATTACATTTTTCGCTACGTATTATTATTTATAATAGCGGCAGTCTTTAAAAAAACATATTTACGTCAAGTATGTATTAGGGCTATTTCTAATATAGACTGTAATGTTTTAATATAGTACTATGCAAGTACGAAATTAAACTTCCTTTTTGTTGTTGTTAAATCTACATTAAACAAGTTTGGTCATAATCAAGATTTTGTAACACATAAAACTGCAGATCAATCAATGTGACAGATCTGAGATGTTTTACTTCCTATATGTCATATGTTCTGATAATTTGATTTAACTTCAACTTTTTATCCTTGTAAAGGAAGTGCATTAGTATGTAGGCTATTTATTTATTTACTTATTTATTTATATTTGTTGACAATTTATTGTTTATTCTAACCTCTGGACAGCAGATTTAAAATAAATACGTAACTAAAATGATTTCAGTTTAGAAGTCATTGTCTAAATGAATTGTATTGGAATGTATTTTTAAATAGGCCTACTTTAGTAATTCTGTAAATGAATGTACTTATTTTTTTATTAAAAGTGTCCCTTTTCCCATCAAATTATTTGTGCCTTTAGGAGATACTGGATGTCATGGCTGTGCCTTTACCACATGACCGCAGTAATGCAGCATTCGACTGGTTCACTGAATACCAGCGCAGCGGCATTTTGAAGAATGGAATTGTTCCCGAATGGTTCCATGGAATAATATCCAGAAAGTAATCAATCAAATACTGTATTATAATAAAAATAAGCGGGCAGACTCTTGAGATATGTCTGAATGATTATGTATTATCATAAACACAGTGACATCACAGAGCAGAAAATCAGGTTCCTGATACCTGTCAGATAATATATTTCCGTATTGTAGGGCTGCAGAGGACATGCTGATGTGCAAACCTCCTGGTTACTTCCTCGTTCGCGTTAGCGAGAGCAGAGTGGGTTATACTTTATCTTATCGGTAAGCCTGTGTCAATGTGGCCATTGTTTTCAGTCAATAAACTTCACTGTAAGGAAGTTTGATTCACAAGTACAGTATTGTACATGAATGAGTCCACGGTTCAATATAAATCTTTCTCCTAGTGCCGATGATCGCTGCAGACACTTCATGATTGATGTCTTACCGGATAACCAGTATATTATAGTGGGAGAAAAGACGTGCTTCTCTTCCCTCCATGACTTGGTGGCCTTTCATCGCAGAAACCCCATTCTCCCCTACAATGACTTGCTCACGGTGGCTTGCGAACAGGTATATAAAGCAAAATTTGCATGCTATCTTGTTATTTCTAGATATGCCACAAACAGGTTGGTAATGGTTAGCCGTCAAGATATATATATAGAGATGTGCGATGTAAATTAGTCAAGACCAAATTGGCTATCGTGTTCCTTCTTGACAGCCTTAAGATGTTATGAAACTTGTAATAATACAGTATAAATATAAATATTATATAAATCAAAAAACAATGTCACAGTGAAGATTATGACGTCGTAGAACGTTTTGTATTGCATTGTTAAATAGTATAAATATGTCATTTACCCCATCAACATCATGATAGGAGTCAATGCTTATTTTCACCATCAACATTATGCCCTGATATACCGTATCTGGCTCTGAGCATCTTTTTGTGGTCTCATTTGTGTGCAGGGTGGTAAAAATAACTACGCCGAGTTGTTGTTTCCTCAAAAGAAAGATGCAAACCCTGGACAGGCTGAATGGATAAATCGTTCAACTCCAACACATACAGCTCATTCGGATATCTCCGAACACAACCCGACTTCGCCGCTCAAAAGCGAATCATTTACATTACCTACAAGTCCTTCTGCGAGACTTTATCCCAGCTTGGAGACGGAAATGAGCTCTTTGAATCTGCAGAGCATGGTAATAAAAACATCAACAGATTATATAACGGTCTTGTAGGAAAAAGAATAGCTTACAACAGAATACAGAATGTACTCATCCTTAGGCCATTTCAAGAAATTTAGCATTTCATCACTTGCTCACCCAATGGATCCTCTGTAGTGAATGGGTGCCGTTTGAACAGAAGTCCAAACAAATGATAAAAGCATCACAATACTCTACAAGTAATCCACACGACTCCAGTCCATTGGTTAATATCTTATGAAGTTAAAAGCTGCATTTTTGTAAAAAACGTATTCTGACGGCACCCATTCACTTTCATTCCACTGGTGAGCAAGTGATGTAATGCAAAATTTTTATAAATCTGTTCAAACTCATCTACATATTGTGTATGTCACTATTCGTTACTATTGTGATTTCTAATAAATTAAGTCCAAAAATGTGTGTTTTTATTTCAGAATCAGTCAGCAAAGCCCACTCTAAAGCCTCGAACAATATTTATGTCCAAGCCACCAGCTGATGACACTCCACCACAGTTACCGCCCAGAGCATGCTTGCCAAATCGCCCGCGAACCACCACAGAGGCTGACAGATCGCAAGGGGTGATGCCGTCGGTAAGCTCTGATAGACATCAAATCCCACTCGACACACCTGTCGAAGGCCGTACCCAACAGAAAACCCAACAACCATTGAGACCGGTGGTCATGGGCTTGGCGCAAATTAAGAAAAAGCTTAAAAAGAACCGCTCCAAGGATCACATGTATGAGGAGATCACTCAGGAAAATGCGTCTCAGGAAAATGCAGCTTTTTCTACTTTGGAGAGCAGTAATTTGAACCCTAAACAACTGGAGGAAAATGACTATCAGGAATTACCTGAAACATCCACAGTCGAAGGCCGTCGGGCATCTGATGGGATTCCCATTTCTGCAGATAGACATTTACCATTGGAGTACTTGAATCCACCTCCTTTTGCACCTGGTTACTAGATAAAAACATAAAGATGGGTGGTTTTACATTTTTTTATTGTCACTGAATAACGTGAGTCAGTCTCTTTGTTGTGATGTTCTTTTTCGCTATGCTGCATTTCAATTTCTGACTCAACACATTCTAAACAACTGGGAAAACCTCTTTGACGTGCTCAAATATTTTAATATATTGAATGACAGAATGTGTTGGGCCTGAGGGTGTGAATTTGAATATACTTCAGGATTATGCTTCCTAAAATCTGGCACTTTACATATCGGAATAGAAACAAAACACATTGTAAATATTAGCTTTTTACTGCAGTTGGTCAATAAATGTACAGGTGAACCCAAGATTAACATGTTATTTCTTCAAAATACATTGGAATACCGTGTATACCGTGCAGGTTGAAGCTAGTTTGTCATGGTATAGCTGGTCTTCCAGGGCGGTCTTCAGTTGGAGTGGTTGGTAACAAGTGACGAAAATCCATTTGATTTGATTAAGTCTAATTAATCAAATTAGATTTAAAACAGGTGTTTGCTTTTTGTTGTCAAGTCAAGTTGGGCTTTATTGTCATTATGTGGACACACAATGGAACAATATTTCTCATAGGACAAGGGTGCTATATAGTTTTTTTAAACCTATACATAGCTAACTTACTTATAGGGTAATCTAACTGTAGTGTATTATAGATAATTGACTATAAATACACATAATCTAAGAGAAATAGAACTTTAGATAATCACTGTAGACTATATTGCGCAAAAGGGGTATTTAAGAAGCAAATAGTACAGTGTGATTTGTGGTGCATTCACAAGTAAATATTTGTTATTCTTATTAAGTAGAATATTAAAGAAATGTTCATAAAAAAGTGTCGGGTGGATAAATATATACAGTCACGGCCAAAAATACTGACACCCTTGGTGATTATGATCAAAGAAGGCTGGGAAAATTTATCTGCATTGGTAATCCTTTTAATTGTTATATAAAAAATCACAAAAATATGACCTTGCATTGGATAATAAGAATTTAAAATGGAAATATCATCATGAAGTAAATGTTTTCTCTTATACACATTGGACACAATTATTGGCACCCCTAGAAATTACCCCTAGAAGTAAAATATCTGACGTATTCCCACTCATATTCACATTTTTTGAGCGCTCCAGGGTGATTATGAACTTAAAATGATCCAGCCATGGCTTCCTGTTTCACAGAAATATAATTAGGAGGGAAAACAAAGTACAAATTCCCCTAATCACCCATCACAATAAGAAAAAAAAACAGAATATATTTCTGATGTTCAGCAATAGGCTACTTTAACAATACTAAATATTTTAATAGATAGATGTATGTTGATGCATACATGATAATGTTAATATTAAGCTATTATTGTATATTCTGTTATTGGTTATATTGAAATAGAAATGTTGTTCTTAAATATTTATTTTACAACATTTCCACAATAATTATCCTAGCACTATAAGCAGCACACAATTAATAGGGATAAAATATATTACATTTACAAATATTTACAGAATATATCCATTAATCATGTGGCTGGTTTATGAGTTGGTCTTCCAGCCTAATCTTAAGTAGGTTTAGCATGAACTAACAAACTACCGACAAAAATTGAGCTGAAAAAACAGTAAAAAACTTTTATAATACTCTTTATCTGATAGTCTCATAAGATCTTAATGAAATGTTGATATAGTATAACGTATAGCAGGGCGAGTATCGCGTCGCGCGCTCGCGAAAGCTCTGCGCTCGCGCTGCTTGCCTGAAAGCCGCCAAAAAAGCCAAGAAAACAGATTAATTATGTAATAAGTTATTTAATCAGATATTAGTACCACATATGGATGCATGTGGGCTTGTGTGTGCGAGAGCAAGAGCGAGAAGAGCAGCTAGCGCGTGCCCAGTGTCGCGGTTGCTTAGCTGCGCGGTGTTTAACTACAGCAGGTCACTCGAGACACAAAAACAAACCAACGAGAGACACGTGTTTATGTGAAGAGGGTCGCCGGCCTTTGTCATGTGTATTTTGTCATGAATAGTCCATCTGGAGGACCAGCTATCTTACAGAGGAACCGGCTTAATTGCCGTTCATTTAATGAAGACTTCTGTCTGACAGATGCCTGGGCGCGCAAATTTACGACGGGACTCGCGTCGTCATGGTAACCACCCGAAGTTAAACAATAAGTGTGTTTCCTAGCTCACTTAGAAGTCGCGCTCGGTGTAAACAAGAATTTATGATATGAAATAAATAAGAAGGATAAACAGCAATGTGGGGAAGGGATAGTGTTTGTAAGAGAAATGGACATGGGATTCAGGAATGGCCGGATGGGTGTAAATATGAGGGGGATTTTGCGAATAACCTGAAGCATGGCATTGGTGTCTTCACATGGCCCAACGGAGAGGTATGTTTCACTTCACAGTTAACATTACATCATATAATGGTCTGTTAACATAAGACTTCTAACATTTAAGTTCATTAATGTGCATTGTTGCATAAATATGTGTACGACTGCAACATATTAAGTAACTGTAAGCTCATCTTGAAAACACCCAATATAAGAAATTATAACACACGCATCTAACAATAAAAACTAAAATAAACTAAGAACAAAAGAAAAACAGTGTCATAATTTTCACAGCCTCTTGAATTTGTAGTTATTTGTAACAAAAATACATTTAATTATTTACTGATTTCAAATACTAGTCATTTTTGTCTTTTATAAATTTGATAATAGTTTTTGTCTATTTACTTTTAACTTTTAAATATTTCCATTTTTTTATTTTAAATAATACAGTAAATAGGCTAACGTTATTGTTTATTTGATTACATAACACACTGGCTGTTGTCAGACTCCTTGTGCAGACAATAACCTCACTGCATTATTACAATCAATGACACAAATAATGTTTGGAAATGTAATGACTTAAAACCATTTTTGTTGGTGAAAATACTAGTGACCTAAGACTTTTGCACAGTACTGTACATGAATTGTGTCACGGATCGCTCCTCTGTGGCCCTCTCCGGTCATCGGCAGCGGGAACCCTCACCTGAGTACTGATGTTTCCA
>JAUYWG010000060.1:4899160-4937483 GCA_034779775.1 Enteromius afrohamiltoni | reverse complement strand
AAAATGACGTTTTCAGGTCCAATTTTGAGAATTCTGAAATTTTACTGACATGTTTTGCATAACCATGTTTACATACTTTTTAAAAAGTTGGCTGTGTGTAAAGTATACTGTACAGTATACATTTACAGTATACAGTTCTATTTCTATGTGTATACCTGCAGATTCAGCAGTATGGCTTCTATCCTCATGGCCTCGCTGATCTCCAGGTTGTAGGTCTGTAGGGGGAATCGTGGTGGACTCTGATTGTTGGGTGGCAGGATCTCTATGTAGACCGTAGTTATGGAGCTCCTGTATGCAGAGGGACAAATAAAATAAAACACCAAAGACACAAGCAAGCACTTAGAGATATAACTGATGTAATGAAGTCACATCTGACCTCCTCTCTGTGTCTGGAGCATTGTCTGATGCTCTGACGGTCAGTGCGTAGGAACGGCCGACGCTCAGCGTGACCCCTGGTGCTAACGTGATTCGTCCTGTGCGGTTGTTGATGATGAAATCACCTTGATCTCCAGCCAGGATGGCATATGTGATGAGGCCGTTTAAACCAGCGTCAGCGTCCTGAGCCGTCAGCTGATAAAACAAACAGAGAAAGTCTTATTTTAAGCTACACTGAAATTCATTCAATTGAAGTGCTATGGTAAGATACTCGGATTTGAATATATTTAAAAAAGTTTTTGTTAACTACATTTAAAGAGAATGCATTGGACACACAAATATTTTTTTTTTGAAAAACTAAAATTATTGTATTATATAAAACGATATCACACACAGTACACATTTTATAATGCTTGATGCTCACTGATTCCTTGTGCCAGTAAAGCTAGGATTGAGCCCTCTTTTTCTTGATTTAAAAACTTTCTTTTCTACTTCGCGCCAAAAATAACTGTATAAAAGCCCGGACTTTTACACTAGTTCCTTGCGAAGTCTCGATTTGCCACGGCCATCGTTTCTGAGCGTTTCCTAGTATTTCCTGTTTGATTTACCCGTGTTTGATTTCCCGCTTGTATTTTGGTTTCCGTCTTTTGCCGCCTGTCCCGATCTTCTGCCTGTTTCCTGACTCTGAGTTTGCCTGTTCCTTTGTGATACTGTTAATCCTGTGTACCGACCCACGCCTGTCTGACTACGCCAATAAAACGTTGCTAATGGATCCGCTTGACTCCCGCGAATGTTTACAAATGGAAATTAGAAGAAAATGTGCTGATATAATATTTAGTTGTAGTTTAAGTCATATAGGCGATTTAGTTATATATACATATACACAGTTTTCAGGTCCTCTTAATCTGTTTAATTTTAAAAATTAAACATTAAATGCTAATGTTTATTGAAATGACATTGCTAAATCAACAAACAGAAATGAATAGAGCATAAAAAAGCTAGATAATATTTATTATTATTTTTTTTTTACATTTATATTTGATTTGCATGTCCTTTTTGTACCTTATGAATTTGTTCAAGTGGCAGAAATACAACCTTTGATTTTTTTTCTACATTTTTTTTTAAATTAGCCTGTTTTTATTGTTCCACTTCACTTTGACATCAAATTGTCATGTTTCATTCAGTTCTATAAAGGTTCATTTTTTAAGGATTACCGGCATGGAAAAGGCACGTATTCCTGGCCTGATGGATCTAAATACACAGGAAAGTTTTATTTGAACCGAAAAGAGGGATACGGAGTACAAGTTTTCCCAGACGGATCAACTTTTAAGGTGAATAATTTATAGCTCACTAACAAAAAGGCTATTTTCCTCATATAGAAGATAATAAAACAAAATCTGTTCTACTCATCTGCAGGGTCTATATCATGCTGATGAACGCTTCGGCCCTGGGGTCATGACATACCCTGGTGGGTGGCAGGATATCGGCCTATGGCATAGAGAGAGGCTACTGCGACTCTGCACCACACTGGAGGGCGGCTTCAGTCTCGAGGACTTCCCAGAACACACGAGCAGACCGCCTATGAAACACCTGAAACAACCTCAGCTTCCTGTTGATGTGGAGTCGAGTAGAGACAGCGATCAGGGTCTATCTGAGGATGAGGACCGGTTCATCCTGCCTCCAAACATTGAGAGTTATTCCACAGATTCAGACCATCTGCCCGTCCCCAGACGTCTACGCCGGGAACTGGACCTTCACTTTTTTGGTACAAATGACATCAACACAGACCAGACGTCACTATCGAGAGCCTTGCCTCTACAACAGCGCATGAATGCACACATTCAGAGACACAGGTAAGAAGATTGTTGTTTTGTAACCTGGGTTGTTTACCAACATTTTATTTTATTTTTAATTTTAAATCAAATTAAATTGATGAAAACTGGCAATTAATTAGAATGAAAACATAAATAAATAAGAATAATAATATAATCTGCAAATGATTTTCAAAACAATAGGTTACTAATAAATTATTATTATTATTATTATTATAAGAATATAAGAAAGTTGATTTTTATTTTTTTTATTTTAGATTTTATTTTTGAAGGTAATAATACAAATTTAATCTACAAAGTAAATTTTGTTTTGAAATGTTAGATTACAAATATTTAAATTATTTCAATAATTTAAATGCATTAAA
Source organism: Enteromius afrohamiltoni (assembly GCA_034779775.1). Taxonomy (NCBI): domain Eukaryota; kingdom Metazoa; phylum Chordata; class Actinopteri; order Cypriniformes; family Cyprinidae; genus Enteromius; species Enteromius afrohamiltoni. Next base: position 4,934,911 of record JAUYWG010000060.1, on the reverse strand, counting down.
AACAAAAAAACAAACAACAACAACCAAAAAAAATATGTAAATGTAATCATGTTATTTATTTAATTGTTTTTTGAATAATTCTACTTTATTATATTTGGCACTATTTTATTTCATTTTACTGTATTCTATTTTAAATACAATAATGTTAACAATGTTTATCAATATTTTGCTGAAGATATGAAGGTATCATTTTATTTTATTTTGTTTTAATTATATATTTTTTTATTTTAAACACTTAAAAAGTTAACAATGTTTATCAAAATTTGATTGAAGATAGTATTTTAAGTTTAAGTTTTATTTAATTTCAAATACATTTGATTTTATCAATATTTGCCTGAAGGCTATTTTTATTTCATTATATATTTTTTTTCTTTTAAAAGTATTAATGCTAACAATTTTACTAATTAATTAACTCACTTACATGCTGACTTCTCCCTGCAGATCTGAGGAGGACACATTAGACTGGGATGTCGCTGCAATGATAAATATGAACAGGACTCAATTCGGACCCAAAGGTCCCTTGGAGCTGAACTCAGAGAAACTGATCAAGGAAGCATCACACGGTGAATGCAGGAATGTTTATCGAATCCTCAGAGATGGAAAAGTCCATCCTGACGTGAGCGACGCACAGGGGCATACGGCTCTCATAGCAGCCACGGTAATCTACGGTTTAAACATGATACAATCTAATAGTCTGAAATGTAAAAATTAATTCAATTTATTAATAATAATAATAAAAAAAGCTATATGCATTCTTTGTTATGTCTAGTTTATGACTGAACACTTTTTCTTCTAGCATTTTTGTCACAAAAATTGTGTCTAATATTTGCCAGAAGGTGGCACCATTGCTTTTTATTTTTCACAGTTGTGAAGAAACATTGGATAAATGGATAAACTACAGGATTTAGATTTTTAAGAACAATGCACAATAATTTGTTGTGTCTCTGTGCAGGTTAATGGTCATGTTGACGTCATCCACATGCTGTTGGACAGCGGGGCCGATGTTAATAAGTTAAATGATGAAGGCATGTCTGCTCTGGCTGTCTGTCATGTCCTTTACTACCCGCTACAGTCTTTACATGAGACGCTGGCTGAGCGAGTGACACAGAATATCAGCCCAGAGCCACAGGTAATAATACAGAGAGGAAGATAGGGAGGCATTCTGGGTATTTTGGTTTGTTTGTTTTTCAGATAATTTTTCTTCTTCGTTTCTTGCTCCTTCCTTTTTTGTGTCTGTTACACTAAAGATCAAGACTTTGGAAGATGTCTCCCATGAATCCTCTCCAGATCCAATGACAGGAACACCCAAAGATGAAAGCAGCCAAGAGACATTTGAGACACCAAGAGAAAGCAACCAAACTGACCAAAGTCTTGAACCGGAGAACCTCAATAACTTGGAGAAACTTGAAGCTCAAGAGCAAAGAAGTGAGGACATAAATGAAGATGACCAACCAGAAGGCCTCAGCAGCTCTGAAGAAGCTCAAATCCGTGAGAATAAAGACCCAAACAAGGAGGTAGTTGTTCAACTTGAACGTGAAGAGGACAGACCCGCAGAAGAATCACATATAATGTCAAGATCTATTCAAGTCTTTGATGATAAAATTCCAGTAGGTTCTGTAACGTGGCAGGAGAAGGAAGCAAAGACAGTCGTTAACTCTGAGGAAGAGGCGACAAACCTGGAGAGAAGCATCAGATCAGAGGAACCTACTTTTGATTCTGTATGTTCTATGGCTAGTTTTCACATTCACGTCACAGAGGAGATCCTGCAGAAGAGTGCTGAGATCCTGTGCCAGACAGGAACAGTGACTCCGACAGACACCCAGGAGACAGTCCGGAAAATTGCACTTCTTAAGACAGAGTAAGTAGATAAATTCCTACTGTTTTATTTATCTGAATCTCACAAAAATGCATATAATGTATGTAGCATAAAATATAAAATGTATAATTATAGATTTTCATGACTACTAAGCCTATTTTTGTGAATAAACATATTTTGTATAATAATAATAAAGTAATATTAAGATATTACTATTAAGATATATATGATATTACTAACTTATAATTATTATAATAATAATTTAATAATACTTTAATAATTAAAAGTAAATTCAAATGCTCAGTCTTTTAAATTTGTATTTAATTTAATTCAATACAAATGTGTAATTATTTAATTTTTAATGTCATATAAAAATATAATATTAATGTTTTATGTTTTATATATATATATATATATATATATATATATGTATATTAGTGCTGTTAATCAATTAAAAAATAACAAATTAATCATGATTTCCCATGTAATATTAAAGTTTTTAAATATACTTATATATTACAAACATTTCACATTCAACCTTAACAGCAAAGACGATACATTTTTAATATTTGTTTAGTTGCGTCTTATTTTATGACTGATGTATCATTGCTACCACTACTACTGTTCTGAGCTATTCATTTTAAAAAAGCATTTATTAGACTTCAAAAAATAATAACTTCTAATTTAGCAAGTAGGAAATATACAGAAACTACATTTTTATAACTGATAGTGTACAATTTCAAAATTAAAATATGGATTAATCCTTAAAGACAGGAAGCTAGACCCATAGAATTTACAAATGGCGGCACCCATTTTTACGTCAGGAAAAAGTTGGATAATGTGTAAGTTATTGTTTGGTCATGCTATTATTTGGAAAGTTGTTGCTTTGTAACTGAAGAATATCTGATCTGACAGACACAGGAATCGATGGACTACAATTGAGCTTCTTTTGGAGAGAGGAGCAGACCCAAACGCCTCTGCTGTCCCCATGCCCATCATTTTTCTGGCAATCAAAGCTGCCCATGTCAAGGGTGTCCGTCGTCTATTGGAGTGTGGGGCTCGTACAGACATACCTTTACTTCCAGAGGTAGATTTCATTTCATTTCATTTTTTAAAATGCATAAATACTGACAACAATATCATTTGTAATTCATAAATAATTGAATCTTCACAGATTTAGTTTGATTAATATTAGTAATGTGTAAATATTGACAATACGTTTAAAATAACAATGTAAAACATAAATATAATAGTAATATTTTAGAAGATTCTTACTAACCAACTACTAATCACTAAATTTGAATGAAATATTGACAGCAATGCATCTGTTTGCTCATTTTTATTTCTTCTTTTTGTGCTCACGTCAGCAAAAGGGTCTGTATCCTCTTCACATAGCAGCGGGGTTATCTGGAGCGGAGGGTCCTGAAATCACCGAGCTCCTGCTGCATGCCCTGGCGGATCCTGACGTCAAAGCTCAGGATGCCCATGAAGTCTATGAGCTTGATAAGGTCTGAGTAAATGTTTTGTGTAAATATATTGCATCACAAATGTTTATTTATCTCTAATTGAAGAATCATAAACCCTCAGGTAATGTTTGAGCCCCTTAAGAATCAGCATCTTATGGCCTCTGGACCCCTGGATAAATTCAGCGAAGCTCCTATTGAACGTCCTCAGGAAGGCGGAAGGACACCACTACATGTGGCTTGCCAAAGAGACAACGAATATTTAGTAAGAATACAATACAGTTAAGGTTAAAAGTTCACACTCCCCTTTTAGAATCTCCTGAATGTTTGCCAGGGGGTATACATTTTTCTTATTTTGCCTAAATATCATATTTTTGTTTCATTTAGTACTGCCTTTCAGAGGCTACAGAAGATAGCTGCATGTTTCCCAGAAGGCAAAATAAGTTTAATTGACCCTGATCATCAAATTCAAAAGTTTTCACCCCCCTCTCTTAATGCATATTTTTTCTGTCTGGAGTATCAGTAAGCGTTTGAATCTTTTGTAATAGCTTCATGTGAGTCCCTGCATATTGCAAAAATCTCAAAATGGATCTCAAAATCATATAGTCACTGTTAGAAAGGTTCAAATACCAAAAAACGCTGGAAAACCAAAGAATTTGTGGGACCTGAAGGATTTTTATGAAGAACAGGAGGCAGTTCAACTGTTCAGGACAAACAACTAAACAACAAAAAATAGTATTATAAACAGTAAAACAACACAGTATTAATAATCAAGGGGATGTAAACTTTTGAACACAGTCTATTTTGTCCTGTGGACTATATAGTAATATATATGTGAAAGATCTTATTTAGGTCAGTGCTAAGTAAACAATAATATGCATTATGTATGATCCTTCTACTTTTGATAAAATAATAAACAGAATTAGCAGATTTTTATTGTAGACTTTTTAACTGTACTGTATATACATTAAAACAACATGATACCCGTATAAACACGATACTCCTAAAGTTTTAGTTTATGTATATAATAGTATTATTACCATATAATTATTATTACCTTGCTTCCTGTTTCCTCTACGCATCTAATAATAATAAAGGCAAAAAAAGACCTAAAAAATATCTTTAAAAAAGTTAGGTAAAGTAATATTTAAACATTTTAAGTCGTAAAGAAATGCATAAAATGTCATTTTCAATTAGTAGTAGTATTCCATTCATTAAATTTGGAATTTATTTGTGAATTATAATAAAAAATAAGCCTTATTTTTCTTATAGAATGCTAGAGATGTGGTGGCACTTCTTCTTTCTCATAACGCAAACGCCAACGATGTGTGGAGTGGTCATTCACCCTTATCTCTGGCCATCGCGAGCGGCAACGACCTTGTATGTAATCATTTCTGTCATCACTTCTTCCGACTGCATCATTTGTAGTGCTGCTATTTGCAAGGAATCATCTTTTATGGTGTAATTAAATGCTGTCTATTCAAAGGCACAGAATGAATGTGGAATAATAAGTCATTACTGAAGGATGAGGGTGAGAACTCTATGGCATTGCGTCGACGTGCCGTGTATATTAACGCTGTTTTCCCAGGCTGTGGATGAACTGTTAGCTGGAGGGGCTGATCCTAATCTTCCTCTCACTCGTCATGTGGGCAGCGCTCTCTGTGCCCTTGCCAACATCAGCTACGACCGTGGGCCACATCCACGCAACCAAGTCAAGCTGGTGATCTTCTTCAACTAATTATTCTACGTAGTCCCATGGGAAAATACGTGACTGTGCATATGTGAAATCTGTTCCTGCAGTGTTGCTCTGTAGTTGCACTATGCATTGCAAAGTAAGAAGTCAAAATATGTTATATTTTAGGCATATTTGCTAATTTTACTGAATCATTTCGGACAGATTTATATTGTTTTCCATATATTCAATAATAATAATTATATTTAAAATAAATGTAAACAATTGCTGTGCAATATATGGAATAATATAACATTATTTTTTATTATTTGATATTAATTCTAAATTATTATAAAAATAGAATGAATAGCTTTAAAGGTAATAGTTTTTAATGATAAGTGTTCTATTTAAATATAAAATTATGCATTGTAAAAATACATTTCATAAAATAGATTTAATAGAACATTATTTGAATAGATGCTGGACATTTTAAGCTATTACAGAAACTGGAACCTGGAAACTTGAAAAGTTGAAACTTGAAAGTGACAAAATATAGAAACTAAAATGACATTCAATTTAACTATTTTACTTAGAAGGGCCACTTTAATTTTATCTGCAGATAGAAAACTAAATAATGAAACAGATAAAGTCATGGCCAAAAATATCAGCACCCTCAAAGAAAATATTTGAAGTCTTTGAAAATGTATCTGCATTGTTAATCATTTTGATCCTATATTTAAAATATTCACAAACGTCTAACCTTTCATTGGATTTAAAATGGGGGAAATGTCATTATGAAGTAAATGTTTTTTTTCAAATTCACATTGGACACAATTATTGGTACCCTTAGAAATGCTTATGGAGCAAAGGTTCTAAGTCGATTATTTCTATCTTTTTATCTAAAACCTTCCGATTTTGATTTCTTTGGTTGGTGAAAATACTAGTGTGCTAAAACGTTTGCACTATTTATATTCCTGTTTCAATCATTCATCACAATGAGAAAAACCAAAGAATATATTTCTGATGTGCAGCAAAAATAACTGAGCGTCACAAATTAGTGGAGTGGCTTTAAGAAAGGAGCTACAGCTGTGAAAAATCCCATTTCCACCATCAGGGAAATAATTAAGAATTTGTAATCAACATAAAATATTATGAAACTGCTTGAAAGAGGACCTGTGTCTATATCGTCCTAATGAGAAGGAGAGTTGCCAAAGACTCCAAGGACCACAATTCTCCTAGCTCATCCAAAAACAATCTCCAGCATATTCAGTTATCAGACACAATTTCAAATTTCAGATGGGACTGGGTTCTATGGTCAGATGAAACTAAAAAGGGCTTTTTAGCAGCAAACACTCAGGATGGGTTTGGTGAACACAGGGAACAAAAGTACTCCATGTGTTCAATGAAATATACTGCTGTGTTTTTGGTGTTGTGGGCCTATATTTCTGCTGGAGGTCCTGGACATCTAATTTAGACAAGTGGCATCATGGATTATATCAAATACCAACAGATGATAAAATCAATAAGTGACTGACTCTGTAAGAAGTCTTATAATGGGCAATGTTAGGATCTTCCAACCATACAATAATCCAAACACAAATCTCAGAAACAACACAAAAATGGGTCACTGAGCAGAAAACCAAGCTTCTGCTGGCCATTCCAGTCCTCTGACCTGAACCCTGTAGAAAATGAGTGAGGTGAACTGAAGAGAAGGTGATTCTGAATGAAGGAATGCTCTCTGATCTCATCTGGCATTATAGGAGAAAAGAGCTGTTAAACAAAGGGAGGTTTCAAAAATATTTAATAAAAGAGTGTCGTTAATTGTGGCCAATGTGTATTTGAGAAAAAACATTTAATTCATAATGATATTTCCCCCCATTTTAAATTCTTATTGTGCAATGACAGGTTGTGTTTAATTGTTTAAATAAAAGATCAAAAGGATTAACAATGCAGATTAATTTTCACAGCCTTCTTTGATCATATTTACCAAGGGTGCCAATATTTTTGGCCATGACAGTATATTCACTGATACATCAGGCCATGTCATGCATGTAATGTTTTGCAGAAAACATATGCCCATTCATGTCTTTCCTAACAAGTTCAGGTTGAATTATCATTCGAGTCACGTTCAGGATCAATTTAGAGAAAAATAAATGTAGTAATTTCTAATCACTGCACTCTCTTTGTTTCTGTTTCACTTGGTTAAGCTGGAGAAGTTGATCAAAGCGGGCGCTGACATCCTCATGCCTGTCGTAGTGGGCGAGGGCCGCAGGTGCACTGTGGGAACAGTCGTGGATTATGCGCATTGCGCATTCCAACAGGTGCAGCTTTTCATCGCCCGTTCATCCCGTGTTCCAGATCATCTGAAATCCCATTTATCACCTCAACCAATTACGCTTCGCTCACCAGACCGGTTCTGCTTTCCCATCAGAACCAGCGCATGGCCCACACCCCGTATCATGCCCTCAACAAGCATGAGAGACAAGCCTATAACGCCCGCCGGCAGTTGCTAGACCTCATGGGAGATCTGCTGAGACAGGCGGCGATGAGAATAGACAAGGAACGGAGCCAAGATGTACTCGGTGAGACTGGCCGTTTCTATAAATGCGCAGTGCTTTATGGATTTTGTCTCAATGCCATCAGGGTTTCTGCAACCGTTCAAAGGAGTTTGTGTCCTATCGACTGAAACCGCAGGGTGATCATTTGTGTGTTTGTCTGTTGTTTAAGGTGTCAGTATCTACCAGATCAGAATTATTCATATTATTATTAGTTTTAGTCTATTATTTATAATAATTAGATAATTACATATAATATGAAAAAAAACTTTTTTGAAACGTTAACCATATTAATTTATGAATAGATTTTATAGGTATTTTTAAAATCAATATATCATAAATATATTTATTATATTATATCATAATTTTGATGGATGTTTCTAAATGTTCTTAACGAATAGTTTTTGATCATTTAATATATGTATGAATACTGTGTATATTTATTATGTATATATAAAGGCACACACAATATTTTGCAAATATTTACATGTATTTATATATCCGTATATATATATATATATATATATATATATATATACACACTATAAATATATTTATTATATAAACATATAATATATATTAAATATACACAATACAATCACATATTATGTACACTTAATAAATATTTCGGATGCAATTAATCATGATGTATAATAAGCATTCCGGTTGGTTGATTTAAAATATTAAAATAGTATGTAATTCTGAAAAAAAAAAGTTTTAAAATTACTATTCATTATTCTAAATATATTGCTTAACATATGTCAATTTAATCTTTATATTATAAATGATATATATGCCTAATATGCATTCCTGTTGGTTGATTTAACAAAATGTAATAGTGGGTGATTTTTTTTAATAATAAATAATAATAACAGTAATAATCATATTCTAAATATATTATTGTATAATATGTATAGCAAAATTGTATATCATGAAATTGTTATGAATCAATAATTTCACAATAAATAATAATGAATAAATAATAATAATAAATTATTTCTGTCAGTAAATTTTAGAGGACGCAGTCCAATAGGTCAAACTCAATCTGACATAATGACATAATTATCACATGAAGCAGCTAATTGGGTCTTTTCGCATCAGCAACCAATGAGCTCGCTGCTCAACATTCAGATACTTGTGCTTGCTATAGCAGTTGCAGCATGTTACACAGGAACTCTCCACCTTCCCCAGCTCCACCTGTATAAATCTATATGGGATGATTCATAAAAGATAAATGGGGGTTATTTCAAATATGTTATATGTGCAGCAGCATTACGCTCACAGCAGCATGTAGTGGATGTATTGGCTGTAGCAAGTCTGTACTTGCTCTGCTTATATGTTACCATGCCAATCCCTCTGAGAGTTGTCATGATGTAATAAAATTAAGAGATTTAATAGTGCATTATTTGAATACATGCCTGATTTTATGCTTATTACAGCATCATCGGTATTTGACAAAACAAAACTAATTTCGAGCGTCACAGGTTGCTAATTTGTGTGTTTATCTGTTGTTTGAGGTGTCAGTCCCTCAGAGAAGCCTCTATGTCCTGGATCAAGTCTGCTGAACTCTCCGGACCAGAACAACTGGACTTCCTTTAATAAACGCATCAGTCAGAAAGTGCAGAGGTACTGAATAAAGCACAGTGTTGTGAACCCAATTGTTTTTTTTGTGGTGTTTGTGTTAACAGTGCCTGTGGTTTTGGTTTCAGAAAGCCTCGTTTCAAATTTTGCTATGAGTGTGGTCGTTCGGTGGGCGTGCAGCTGTTGGCCTGTAGCCGCTGTCGTGAGGTCTTCTACTGTAGCAAGACCTGTAAAACCAAAGCGTGGGACGAGCGCCACAGAGATGAGTGTGTTCATGCGCCAGGTTGGTACTACAGTAGGTTGCAAACACCTACCCAATGGGACACATATATGTGACCCTGGACCACTAAACTAGTCTTAAGTCATTGGGGTATATTGTAGCAGTAGCTAAAAATACATTGTATGGGTGAAAATGATTGAGTTTGCTTTTATGCCAAAAATTATTAGGATATTCAATGAAGTTCATATATATATATATATGTATATATATGACTCATTCTATAGTTACGGGTATCCCTAATCTGTCACCGCCAACTCTGTTACTACATGTAGGTAGACTTACAATGGAGACAACATTGTAACAGACTTTTTCCTAAAACTCCACTTGCTGGCATAAATGTTATAAAAACATGATTCAAAGAGCTTTAATCCAATGTGAGATCAGTAATAAATTCTGTTTTCCTTTTGATATTGTGGTAACAGTTGACGTTTTAAAAATAACTCTTTGTGTAAGTTTTTAGATTCAAATATTTTCTCAGAGAGCAACAGACACTTTTCAGAGCTTTAGATCTTATCAGTGAGTGAAAGTGACATCATTTCTTATAACTTCCACAATTCTAAAAGATAATTCCACTAATTTGAAGGCAAAATATGGTTTGGTAACAGAGTTGACACAAGATTTGGGGACATGCTTTTTTCTAAGAAACAAAAAATATTTTAAATAGTTTAATGTAGAACTAAGCAAGTAACTAGGGCTTTTATAAATAGAATGAATAAACTGTTGCCAAAAAAAGTACTATAAAATATTTTGATTGAACATTAAAACATGATCACAAAAAATACACTGACTAATGCGGACAAGAAGAAATCATGATTTTTAGCTATTTAAGATATCTTTAAAATAAATTATTATATTGTTATAGACTGCACATCTTGTAATTCATAATGAACAATAATAAATAAATTAAAATAACCAAAAATATAACAATTTGAAAAAAAAGTAGAATGACTGATAATGACTTTTCCATGAAATGTGCATAATTTCATTTACAAATTAATTAGTTTACTGCACTGTATTATCTTTAAACCACACAGAAGGTTTGTAAGCACTATATGAAGCAGACTCTGAAAACCAGTTGTAGCGTGTGAGAAGAGGATTTGTTTTTAAAACAGACAGGACATCTTATGGGATTTACAGTATGAAATGAGAAATGACCCCCTCCTGCAGCGGTCCGTTCCTGTGAGAAAACACAGAGTCAAGATCTAGTCTCCAGTAACAACAGTGTTATTTAAGAAGTGTTTGTGAGATAAAGGCCACACTTCTACTACAAATGAGGCCAGAATCTGTGTGCCGGAGAATCACGCTGAAAGTTCAGCAGGGCATCGAAGAACCTGGCAGAACCTGATTGCTATATATTTAGGGTGTTCAAAGTGTGCTTTTCTCTGGAGGTTTTTGTCTAGCTAATGTTTCTACTCAAAATGTAGGTCCAAACAATGCTTTATGGCCACCAAAAAATAAATATAGAAAATCTTTCAAAAACAATTATTTATCAGCTGTTAATTTATTTGCCGTCTATTGGAAGTGTAATCTCGAAATGGTTTCACCCCAAAAGGAAAATTCTGTCATTACAGTTGCACTTATAAGTTTACACACCCTGGAAGAATTTATGATTTCTCTGACGTTTTTCAGAGAATATGAATGATAGCACAAAAAACTTTCTTTCATGGTACGTGTGCTCCTGAAGCCATAACGAAAACCATGACAACAGAAACTACCCAAATGACCCTGTTCAAAAGTTTACATGAATCTTAATACTGTGTGTTGTCTTTCCAACACAGACTATATGATTTTGAGTTCCATATTTCACACTGGGGACACCTGGGGGACTCATACATAACTATTATATAAGCTGAAAGAATTTACTGTTCACACAATGCATTAAGAGCAAGGGGGTGTAAACTTTTGAACAGGATGATGATGTGCAAAATGTTTTTGTTTTGTTTAAAGATGACATTTTTTTCATTTTGTACAGCATTTAACAAGCTACATAAATACTTAAATGTTTCCCAGAAGACTGAATAAATACAATTTACCCTGATCATCCAATTCAAAAAGTTTATACCCCCAGCCCTAAAAGCATTGTGTTGCCTTCTTGAGCATCAGTAATTCACGTTTTCACCTTATATAATAGTTATGTGTGAGTCTTCCAATTTTCCCCAGTGTGAAAAGATTGATCTCAAAATCAATGTTGGAAAGGGTTCAAATATGCAGAAGATGCTGGAAAACCAAAGAATGCGCAGGAGCTGGAGAATTTTTCTGAAGAACAGCAGGCAGTTGAACTGCTCAGGGCCAACAAGGCACTCATGAACAGCTATCATACTGCATAAAGACAGTTGTGGATCGTCCAGGAAACAACACACGGTATTAAGATTTAAGGGTATGGAAACTTTTGATCATCAGGGTAGTTTCTGTTGTCATTATGATTTAAAGAGTAAACACACTTGAGTGATAATAAATGGCTTCAGGCAGACACTAACCTTGAGTGAAAGAAAAGCTTTTGTTTTATCATTTATATTCTGTGAAAATTGGTTAAGAAATCAAAAAATCTTCCAGGGTATGTAAACTTATGACTTAGACAACTGTAATCAGTCACCCTTGTGTTGTTTCAAACCGGCAAGACCTTCGTTCATCTTAAAACAGACAGGATGCCTGACCCTCCAAAATACAGCAACACAACTGAAATGATCCAGGTCCAGAAACGTAGTAAAACAGGATGTGACATTAGAGACTAACATAATCTCAGAGGAGAAGAATGATTAAGTAAATCTTTGGAGGGTCAGACGGCTCTCCGATCTCATCAATAATATCTCAATTTGTGTTCCGAAGATGAACAACGGTCTTTTGGGTTTGGAATGACATAAGGGTAAGTAATTAACAATAGAATTTTAATTTCGGGTTAAACTAACCATTTAAATACCAGCTGATTGGCTAAACAGAATGTCAGTTTATTACAATGATGAACTAAGGCGTAATGTTTTGTTGTGTTTTCACAGTGGTCAGTGAAGAAAGCAGCAGAAATAAAAGCGCATATATTGGTCCACATTCACCCCTGTCCACCAAAGACGCTAAAGGCAAGACCTTCCACCTCAGCATGACCCCAGAAATACAAGAATATGACCTGGATGAAAATTACAGTTTTATTTAGAACACTACAAAGGCCTGCTAAACTTAAGCCGTGTAAAAGGTTGCGGCTTCACATTTATATTTTGAGACTAAAAGACATGAGCAAGTTCAAGGTCTGGTAGAAATGAATGGAACATATTTAAAAACACAGACAACGTCCATTTAGTTTGAACAACTGTGCATGTTTATTACGTAAAACGGACCAAATTTACAAATTCATACCTCAAATAAAATGCTAGTGCTGAAATATAACAAAATCAAAAGTTCCATAACACACATCTCTGCCTCTATCGAATGAGCGTGCGCTCAGTCTGTCACTGTCTTAGGAAACACATTACGCTTGTGTTTGAGCCCTTCTCAATGTCCATTCATTGAGTCATGCGATCGACTAAGAGTATACAATGTGCTTTTTATTTATACCGGGCAACCGAGTACAAAAACCAACCTTCCTGTGACAGAGATTGTACATTACACCATGTACATTCTCAACTGTGTTTACATTCCAAAATTTTTTTACATTTCGCATCTGACAACACCAGGTCCTTGTGGATTCGGCTCTAGTTGTGCAGCGAAAAACGAACAAATATCAGAAACATGAAGATCTTTTGACACCATTATATGCAACATTTAGGGACTCAATGTTAATATTGTGCAACATATTTTGTAGGATTTTTGTCTGCTCAAAAGTTCAGAAATATCGTAACATTATACGCTTGTAAATCTGAATCAGCTATTTGGAAGTGTTTTAAAACATCACTTCCACAAGTTTAATTAATTACATTGCTCTGAAGTCAAAATCGTAAAATTGCCGTTAAGCTTTTCTTAAAAGTGACAGTTTTTATTTTAAAAGTACATTCTGTAAATGACTGCTTCCCATTGGCTTTGGCTATAACGTAATTCCATTCAAGGCAAATCATATCATTCAAGGCTGACACATGCTTCTATTTAACTTGCCATCGGTGCTGAAAGTACTCCAAAAGTGATATTATGAATATGAATTTGCACTGCTCTGAGCAATAACACAGCCATGAGTTTCCAAATGCAAGTTAAGGGTTTGCATCGGGGTGAGTGAAGCAAATATTTTGTGCATTCGTGTCCTTTGGAAATTTATTATTTTACATTTACATTTCAAGAAAAGAGAATCACATTTGGGTCATTTTTCACACCAACATCAGAGACAAAATATTTTGCATTAAAATAAAAAGCTTATTTTGAGGGGCTTAATGAAATTATTATTATTATTATTTGTATTATAATGTGTAAAGTCAATAAGTTATTGTCATTAATGGAAAAAAAAACAAAACATATGGACATAGTATGGAAAATTAAAGTAATAAAGGTTTGAATAAAGGAAATAATAATAATGATGATGACAATTATTGCACAACTGAAAATAAATGAGTTGCCTCATGATGTTTCTCCCTAAAATCTAAATTAAAGCCATTACAAGTAACCCCTAATCTAATAAAAATTGTAATACTTGTAATAATTGTACTAGCTTATTGTAGGAATGGTTAGAGGTTTTCTAATGGAAAATGTTATATTAAAAATAATAAATTAAGAAAATAATTATGAATGATGCAAAAAAAAGAAAAGAAAAAAAGCCTGTATTTTATGCAAAATAATCACTGTTCACTTTTGATGTTGATGTGAAAGAAATGGACATTTCCTAACACTTTTTTGTGAAATTCACCCATTATTGCAGCTTGCTATCATACAAAATAATTACAGACTAAACCAATGAATCACAGTTCATTGAAAAAACAAAACAACAAAAAAACATTACATAACTTTTCAGATATTTAGAAATTTAGTATTTCAATTAATGTCCATGCCATAGTTCATACATTTTGTAATCTAAACGGGATCAGACTGATGAAGTTTTTTGTAATTATGACCGTCTGTGAAATATTTAAGAAGAAAAGAACAGTTGTGCAAAGACAAAGTTGTGTAACTCAAGCATGGTGAAATGAAACACTGGGTTTCTTGGTGACTGTGACTTTAAGAGCAAGTGAATGTGGGTAAGTCGCTTAGGTGGCTGAGAACCTCGTATTGTAAATCTAAACCAGAATTCCTCCTGTCCAGTTCATCTTTTTACATTCAAAGGTAAAAAAGCAAGATGTAAATTGATGTAACAAGTCAGTGTTTAAATCTGACGTATATTACAAAACATAAAAATACACAGAAACAACATTTCTTTTTCCACCTATTCTCATGTCGTATCCAGAGGAATTCAAAAGTCCATTCACTCCAAAGGTTTCTTTTTTTTTTTTTCTTTTTTTTTCCGTTTGGCAACATTTTTCACATCATTTTCCCCTATTCTTTTTCTTTTGAAACATTCCTTGTCTTATCCCAAATTTCCTAACCCAGATCCCAAAGTTCGATTAAGCATCTCCATTATCGTCTCAGCAGTAGAGCCGCGAGTAACAGAAGCAGTAAGATGACGGAAGGCTGAATCTGGTTTACGGATCCTTTGACTCTTTTGTTTTCAGGGCCGTAGGCGGAGACTTTGGTCCTGTCCGTTTTCGGACCAAAAACCGGAGGTCTACCTCGAACGCACAGTTGGTCCGCACACATGCCGCTTCCTGAGCCACTGAAATCATCACCTAGTGACACATTATAGAAAAAAACATGATGATTACTTTGGTGCAAAAAAGGTCACAGAAGTAATGATTGCTATGCAGTGTCTAATTTACATGAAATTGCAGCATAACACAGACAAAACCATTCAGACCTGGAATGGTGCTAAATTTTTGCATCATTGAGTCTCATTCATGTAACAGTATTAAAACAACTAGTGTATTGACTAAATTGGACAAATTTGTTCTCGTTTCATGAATCCAACTGTATGATCATGTCATTTAGTTAGCTCTTTAACATCTTACTTGTATCTTGGAAATCTACATCGTTGCCTTCGAGGGCGTTTTTCAGGCGGTTTGACATGATCTTCAGCAGCATGATCTGTTGACGTATAGTTCTGTCAGGCTTGGTGATGTCGATCTCCACCTCTGGGTTATTAATCTGATTGGCCAGCCCGTCGCCCATGACCTCTGGGAGGTAACTGCAGAAAAAAACAATTTTCCAGAGCCGTTTCAAACATTTTGTTAATAGCTCTTACATTTTTCACAATTAACAACCTTATGCTGAAATAAAAACCAGGTTTGTACATCATTAACACAAACTTGATTATAATGCGTCAGGCTATACAAAACATGTTTTTTTAGCACATTTCTAAGGTGCTTTGATTGGTTTTTAGCATGTTGGAAAAGAGTTTGGTTTTTAATGCATTGCTATGTGGTTGCTAGTGTCTATGTCTAGGTGGTTGCAATGCAATGGTTTTAGCAGTTAGTATATTGTGAATGCATTCTGAATGGTTTGCTAAGGTGTTTTACCAGTATATTGCCAAGCAGTCTTTAGATTTGGCTTTAGAAGTCCCTCCTTAAGTGTCTGTAGGGTTTTTATTCGTTGTCTTTATATGGACCATAATTATGAGCAATAGAATTAAGAATGCTTGCATTAGCAAACACCACTAATCACATACTAGTATGCATTAATTACCCCCAAGAGATTGCTAGTTTGATTATACAGAGCTAATAGGTATTAATAATGACTAAAAATAAAGGTTACTTGGCTGTACTTACTCACATATTCTCACACAAACGAAGATAAACCTCATCCAGTAATTAATCACTTCTGACGATTTTGGGCAATGGGAGTTCAGCCCTGTGGCAGTGATACCTAAACAATCAATTTAACGACTTTGGCCGTAAAAAGAGGTGCGGATGCAGTTTTTAGAAGTCTGTCAGCACTGACCATGAGTAACGATCTTTAAATTCATAATGTGTGTTCATCCCAAAAGTCATCAATCAAAATCCTTGCACATTTATTTAGCCTTAAAAAGTGTGTAAATTGATTACATAAATGTTTACCACAAAGCTGAATGGACACCTATCATCTATAGATTAATTAGATTTGCCCTAAAGAATTAATACCTTGATTTGGTGATGCCATTCCAACATTTGTCACCGTTGGTTGAAGATGCCGTTTTACCACTGCACAGAGCCGAGGGGAGTTGTACCCAGTAAAACTGCATTTCCTTCAGTTTACTGGACACGTCTGTGACCTGGGAATTGCACACACTTCAATTACAATGTATAAAACTGATAAAAGTTGGCCAAAAGGGGACACTGCCACACATGCACACACCTGCACCTCCAGTCTGGCTGCAGATTTGGGGCTGGGTTTGTATTCCAGAGCAGTAACTGTACTTGCTTTCTTTTTTGGCTCCTCCGATATCGAACTTGGTGTTCCTTCCTCACCACGGTCCCCACAGGCCTTGAAAACCTGAAACGCAACACAAACTTAGTTGTGGGTAAACGGCCCTTTTGTGATCAATAAATCTTTCAACTTTTTAAACTGACACCTCACATCTGAATTCAACTCGCTCGTTTAAAATAGATTAGAAAATAGATAGAATAATTTCAATGTCCTAACCTTGCTGGTATAGATCTCCATATTCTCCTGCATGGTAAGAACAGCCTCTGAGATTCTCACAGGAATTGAATAGATCACTGTGTCCATACTGGGCTCGGCACCAAAACTGGAGGCCACCTGTAGCATGGTTTCTGATTGAAGAAAACAGAATGAGAACAAAATGGTCAGCGCCAAATCATGTCTAAAATTGAAATATGTAGCCAAGTGACAGCACTACCCAGTGGGTTGCCACAAAAACAGAAATCAAGCAACCAACAAAAGACTAAGAGTTTGTGTCGTAATATCTCTGCTTTACCTATAAGGCTCTGCCACTCAGTGTCCAAGTCAGCCTGATTAGCCAGGCAGCCCTTCATGACATTCTTGCAGTAATTGATGCAAGGTTTGACTGATCCCAGACCTCGGCAATGAGGGCAGTACACCAGTTTCATAATGGCACGATTACACTCCAGGCTCAAAGGAACCTGTGGGAAAGATGACCATTAGGCATTTATCCATGAGCTAACACTATCGTGAGCAAGGCAATTAACACAGCATCGCTTCGGGAGAATTGTTCCTGTAATAAAAGCACTGCAAGTCCTTTTAGCATCAGCTGAACAAGTTTGTTATCATTTTCCATGAATGCTGATAAAGCTAGTTTGATTTTCTTTATTGTCTCCAGCTAAGCATGTAATCTGCATGTGGATTCAGGTCATCTATTATATAAGAACAACTTTGAAGTAACTTTAAAGTCTTTCGGGAAAGGCAAGTTCGGTAATCATGCTGTATTTTAGCCGAAGGCAACTTCAGTTTAATCGTTTTACTTTGATTGTGTGTGAACCGGCTGCTTATGCTACTAATGCAAACAGTGACTAAATGCATTAATTTTTAACGCTAATCCCTCAGAATGTGCCATACAGTGGATGTCAACATAAGACTACTTAAACAAGACGCGCAATATTCCAAACTGGTATATTCCCAACAGCAACAAAAATTTAGGTCTGCTTAGCAGGAATCTCCTGAGAGTTTGGCACCAGGAGACTGAATCCAATTCTGTAAGAAATCCCTTAAAGAATGTAGAGGTACTATTGTGCCCTACTTTCATTTGTCAAAGCAGCAGGGAGTTCTAAGCACAGGTAGGGTATCCACTAAGGACTTGGACTATATTTCCTTGTGTGGTTATGGGGCAAACATCTTTGGGAATGCTGCCGTGTAGTCATTTGTCTTGATGTCATGGATCCAGTATTGATGAATTTGGGAGTTTCCATTGATTGACTTTCTAGGCAACTAGGGCAATCTAAGGTACTGCTCCCTTTTAGTGCATCCAGACCACCTACAGAGAGTATTAAAGGATATGCATGGTTTTATTTAAGCCACATATAAAGTCTTTGGTGTCCTTGGTCTCAATTGCACAGTGTTACACCATGGAACAAGTTTTCCCCATTGCCTTATGACTCTAATGTCAAATACACCTGTGTCTAGGAGAATACACACTTCATTTCCAAGGCAACACCCTACCGCAGAATTCAAGGATCATTATAAAGAGATCTAACACAAGATTCTTGAAAAACACCAGTCAGGGCAAGGATATAATTCTTAGAAAATACACCTTGAAGCACAGTGAGGGTTGTCATTATAAAGGTGAGAAAATATGGACCAACTGCGCATCTGCAAAGAATTGAAGTTCTGCCAGAACTGGTTGTCTGGACAAGAAGATGTTGGCAATGCTATAGAGCTACAATTCCACATAAAATAAATGGGACAAACTGTCGTGGGGGAACAATAGCACTTCAAAAGCAAGAACATTTCATAAATCTGGCTTGTAAAGACAGTGAAAGAAAGGAAGTCTTTATCACTTGCCTGGTATTTGCCTAAAAGGCATGTCACTGACTCAATGACTTGGAGGAGATTCCCTGGTCTGACGAAACCTTAAGTGAACTTTAAGACTTTGATGTGAAGCGCTATGTTTGATGCAAAACTTAACCCAGGAGCTCAAACTGGAATACTCACTTGGAAATATCAAAGTTAAATTTCTG
This sequence comes from Enteromius afrohamiltoni, assembly GCA_034779775.1. Classification (NCBI taxonomy): domain Eukaryota; kingdom Metazoa; phylum Chordata; class Actinopteri; order Cypriniformes; family Cyprinidae; genus Enteromius; species Enteromius afrohamiltoni. Next base: position 4,915,915 of record JAUYWG010000060.1, on the reverse strand, counting down.
GAGCAAAATATGCTGTGATCTGCAAGAACATTGAGGATCATTGGCAGGCGAACCATATTTTAATAAGACAAAGATAGTGACTATCTTTAATTAAGAAAAGGAGGATTATTGAGCATCATGGCCTCAGTTCTATTTGAAAGAGCTTGAGCAATTTTGCCAAGTAGACCCCAATGATGGAATGGACTGAAAATATTGCCAAAGGCGGTCTTACCAAGTGTACACTCTAGGGGTTTTATTTATAACTTATTTAGTAGAATGCTTGTTTTTAACTTTCATGCATGAATGCTACTAGTCACCCTCGAGCACCCTGGGATTAATTGCTTTGCTCAAGGGTAGTGTGGTCTTGGCACACGGCATGTTTCTTGTGGTGAACAAACCAGCTACCTTCCGTTAGTAGCCTTGAGCCTTAACCACTACATCACACCCATTGTAAAAAGAAGAAAAACAATCGACTGTACCTGAGACACCTTCCGTACAATCTCTCCAGCCACATTAAGGCCCTGGATGAATGCCCGAGCAGCGATAAATGCCCGCACCAGCTTGATCTTTAGTTCCCGTGGAGCTTCTCCGAAAGGACGCAGGGTTTCAGTCTGCTTGGAGGCACACTCCAGGAAGTCGTCAGAGAGCAGGGATGCGGTCTCGGGGTCAGACGCCTTCAAAAGACGCTCCAGGAGTCTCATCCAGAACTCGTCCAAGACCTCCTCGAGGTTCAGGGAGGCACCGCTGTAATATCGACGCAGGTCAGCGTAAAGGTCACGAAACACTCCCGCATTGGGCCGGTACAGATCCCCCAAAGCAGCCACAAAGGCCTCCTCCAACCACCGTTCAGAGCCATTTAGGAGTTCCAAGAAATATGCTGCATGGATAAAACGGGAAGCCACTTATCTCTGAGTGAAATGAATAAATAAACCATGTACAATTGCATCTACTAACTACTGTTTGACAGTGTAGTTGTAGATTTCTTTGAAGTACCATGTGTACCATTAGGGGAATTATAAGATAACAAATATCAATAACATGTCATTTCAATAACATTCAGGTAACTTTGTAATTCCCAATAATTGCCTTTTTAGTAATTATATTAATATACAATATGTTTGTTTATATATATATATATATATATATATATATATATACACATGATGCATTCTCATTCAGTGGCTTCCAGAAAATGTATGATTAGTGTCAGTAAATTGAAGAACAGCATCAAAATCTCTTATCATTACTTCGCATCACTACAGTTTATCATACACTGCAGTAAAAGGCCATAAAACCCCACAGTAATTGCCCCGTAAGGACCACTCGGTGTGAAAGCATATGAGCTTTAGAGTTTTCCTTTTATCTAAGCTCACAATGACACAAACCAGGAGAGAGTTTGGGCTTCAAAGTGCTGCAACTCTTTAACCCTTCATATTCATTAACCCTAATGCCGTTAAATCCAGGAAAAATGTTAACTAAAAACAGATGAAGTTTCATAAACCACCGCTCTGGATAAGACAGCTGTCCGTGACGGTACAAGTACACTGTAAAACCTCTAAATCTCATTTCCTCTGCCAGTTTCTGCAGTTGCTAGTCTGCTCTTTTTCACCTTCACACTTTGGGTGGAAAAATGACAACTTAAACGTTAGGGTTATTCAAAAATCATTACAATGGAAAAACCGAACAGCTGTGTTAGCAACTGTGAGACATAATACACTACAACAAATCTAAGTATGAAAGCATTTGAGTTTTGGACTCACTGTCGAAGGTCCTGTACTGGGCATTTAGCGAAGCTTGAATGGAACGCCCTGCTTCTCTAACCAGGCCTTCGAATTCCCGGCGGCTCAGGTTCGACAACGTTTCCTCCATGGCACTGGTGCAGCAGGTGTAACCTTGTGGGCAGATGTGGAGATGCTCGCCTGCAGATGGAATGGAAAGATAATATGATTTAAGTAGAGCTTTTAACCTAGTTATGGCACCAAAGATGCCAATTACCTCAATAACATCATATATCAAGCTCCATATAATTTTAAACTTAGACTGATGCCAGAAAAGGTGAAACATGATGTCATGCTTCCAAGAAAAGCATAAATAAAGACAGATGGATCTCACAGTGTTCTGAACAGGCCTGTAATGTGCGAGTGACTCATGTGAAGTATAACAAAAACGTACAAAACAACATAATATTAAAAGAAAATCTGCTGTTTATCGACACGTTTTAATGTTCAAGTCACATTGATTGTGGTTTTTAAACGTTTTCTTGCTTTATGATGCCATCCTAATTGAAAATATGACTGTTTTTGTGTCAGACAAGCTAAGCTAGCGCTAGCTCTCTCTCTCTTTCTCAGAGAGAAAGTAGTTTACTTCAGTACTTCAGTAGTTTAGCTACTAAAGTGTTTACTAAAGTGTAGCTGAACGATGAGTAGCTTTAGCTTGTAGCCTAACAGGCTAAGATTTCAAAATAGCTTCCCTTGAGCGTCACTGAACACAGTGCACTGGGTCAGTGAGGTATACAGGAGAGCAAGAGCTTCTTGGATCTGGCTGACATTTAGCAAACAACTTTGCCGGTTAAGCCTGTCTTGTGTCATGGTTTAGGGAACTAGAGCGAGAGATGCTATCGCCGCTATGCATTTTTTATGCCCCCTGACTGCAGCAAGAATGAAAAATCATAGAGAAGCAAAATTTTATGCATTCACTGTTGTAAGGATGAAGCTGAGGGGCTAAAAAACTCACTTTCACCATTTTATTAAGAGTCGTTCAATCAGATCACCTGTGTATCTGCGGTTAAGTACTTAGAAAGGGTTTTTGTGCTAGTGCGGCTTAGCCTAGAATGCATTTTTGTGTGCAATATTTTATTTAGAAGTATGGTAAAAATACATGCAGGAGCACTCAAATTTTGGGTTTTTTCAGTACTTTTATGTGTGTTAGTTCAACTTAAAGGCAAAAAAATTATGTAATAAATTAAAATAAAATGTAAATATTGTGTTAAACACTTAACTTATAAGTTTAAATTGACATTCTAAAATTAGACGAATAAAAAAAAGCTGAACAGTAATATTTAAAAAAAAAACTGACAAAAGTACAAGTATGAAAGCAGAAAATGTAAAAATAAAATCAAATTCAAAATATTTATAAATGCTATATTACTGTATAAATTATACTGAAATAACATGAGCGAGTTTGTGTGGATAGATTTCTGAGTTCTGCGTTTAACAGACCGTTTACAGAATTAAAAAGTGTTTGCTAAATGCATAAATGTAAATGCTAACAGCGTGGCTCTCAGAGGCCAGGTTTCAAACATGCTCCGCTGCATGAAATCATACGCACGCATGTAATGAGCCTGTTTTGAAATGTGTAGACTCGTACGTCAACAAGCAGCGAGATCCCAAGATCATATTCCACGTGTCACTTTGCATATTGTGGTGTTAAAGAGCCTTCAGTGTCATTACGCTTCGCATCCCGGGCCCTTCATTGCAGTCCGTGAGCAGCGCTGGCGTGTGGCCTGCATATCAATGTGTACTGACAAGGGACCGCGAGACACAAGACAGATGAAGCTTTTCTTCCCTCTCTGGCACACAAAGGAAGAATCTGTGCGACAATGTGCCCGCACACCCAAATACGTATATGCATGCTTATATTACAGCTGGGATATCATTTTGCGCATTAACTAAACACATATGAAAAGTGACAGATATAGTGAGAAAATAGTGGGAAAATAAAAGAAATACACCTAAAGCACTTTGAATGGATTGCTGTATCTCACAAGGAAGCTTGATTCTTCCTCAGGATTTAAAAAACTGGAACTTTCTGTCTTACGGTTTGTGTGAGATAAATCACAATAAAATAATAGCAATACCTTACAATTCGAAATATAAACTCAAAATTCTGAGAAAAAGAAACTCACTACTGCATGATGGGAAAAAAAATCTGAATTTTGAGATAAAATGTTGCGATTTCCATTGGCGCCGATGGCCTGTTGGTCAGTGGTCCAACATGGTGTGGTTGCTCTTTGGGTGTCCCAAGATCAAATCCCATCTTGTGGACCTTTCCTTTTCCCACCATCTTTCTCCAAATCACTTCCTGTCATATTTTAACTTTCCTGCCGTTGAAAAATTGCAAAAACGCCAAAAAACTGAATTATGATTCTGAGATATAAACTAAAAGCCCATTCACACCAAGCACAATAACTATAAAGATGACGATAACGACAACTCTATTTGTGTCCACACAAGCGAATGACATCGTCTATTCATTATTAGCTCAAACCTGCTACTTTAAATTCTTAAGCGCGTGATAGCAGGATTGATTCTGATTGGTTGTCAATGTTTTTATCGTTCTGAAAAAAACGAAAAAATAAAATAAAATAGTTCTGAAAATGATTCCAGCGATATCATTTCTCTTTCCTTAATTGTTATAGTTGTGATGTGGCTGCTATTCTTTAACATCGAGAAAGATTTTTAGAACTCTATCTTTATCGTTAATCTATAATTCCGAATTTTTACCACAATGTCTACTGTGTGTTATTGCGTACAAATGAAAAATATTGCGTACAAATAAAAAAGTACTCTATGCAAATGTGAATGCAACAAATGCAGTCTTGCTCCAGTACTTACACACAAAATTTAATTAAACATGCTAAATTTATGGAAACTTTATGGAAAAAAAAGAACAAGTACAATTTACAAGGGCATAAATAAGGTACTGTAATGTGACAGGAAATGTAGTGCACTGCTGTTTGAAAGGTTTATCACATCATAATGATGGCTTTTTCTACACACAATTTTCAATAATGTATACAGTGCACACTGCTTAGTAAGCAGTACACTAGCCATTCTGAATGCAGGAAAAGAGATACTAAAGGAGACGGGTCTTGTGTGTGCATGTGCAAACTGATTCTCCCCTAATTCTAGGCGGATCAAGAGATGATGCATATCTTTATGAATGCAGGATGCTCGCCAAGGCAATATTTTGAATAAGCTAAAAATAAATCCTGAGGAATTATCTCTTTTCTGCTCCGAATAAACATTGTTCAAGCTTCCTTGTGCCGCTGTGTCCGTGTGTTGGATGGAAATCGACAGGCTGCCAACGAAACAAGACCCTGAATCAAAGCTTGACAGAGAATCACCTGTCAACCGCCTCCATCTGTCCCGGGAAAAAAAAAAATCAAGGGTTTCTTTGGACAGCCTAATTGTAAGAGATGGACAGCTAGACAAATAGTCAAGCGGGATGACAAACGGGCCGAGACGGTGAAGAAACCTTGAGTGGTGTCAGATGAAGCAAATCCCTTCAAGTTAAGCTGTTAGTAGGAGTCTTTCAAACCAACTGGTGCAATCCCTTCAGGGCCTGTGACTTTTTAATCAAAGAAATGCTCCATGCGGTGTATTGCTGAGTGCTCTTTTTCCATTCTTCTCCCTTGCATGCCTCTCTGATATTCGCTTACACGCTGCAAAATACATTAGGGTATCAACTTTTGAACAGATCATTACAAATAATGAAGGTCTTTTGAACAAAGCACTGGGAAAATGTACAATGTACAAGCATTTCTGTCTGTGCTATTAAATCAGATGTGTTGCTATTCCAGTTGCTAATAACATAGCTTTAGCTGACTTGATTTTTTCAGCTCTGTGAAAAGTGGGTGGTAGCTAGTACACAGAAAGTATGTTTCGGGCATAACAAAACCAGCCCAATTGGTACTCAAACCTAACTCAATCTCATTCTTATGGGGAATATAGCTGTTAAAATAGCAAAAAAAGGTTTTAAAATTACCACATCCCAGCTGGGCGAAACAATTCTGAGGAGAAAAGTAAGTTATGAAATAAAAATGTGCAATTGTGTGAAAAAAAAAAAAGTTAATTGCTCATTTTTCATCTCATAATTCGAAATATAAACTCACAATTCTTAGAAAGATAAGTTTCTTATCTTATATTAAGAAAAGCATGCAACTGCTAGTGAAACTGTGAGATAAAACTGAGCAATTTTTTGGTGGAAAGAAATATTGTCAAATCTCCGAAATGTGAGGCAAAACCTTATAAATGCGAATAGCTGTTTCGAATTAGATTATTATCTGCATTAGCTCTATATTACCTGCATAATTTCAGCATATTGTTTTTTTAAACATATTTGATTATTGCAAATAATAGCTACATACATACGCAAACATGTATGCTATTTTTGTGAGGATAGCTCCAGTACTTAAGGGGGCGATAGAGTGCTTTTTATATCTGCGCCATTCAACTGGACAATATTATTCAGAAGTTGAACTTACTTTCTCACTCGAAATTCCTTCATAGACATAGTGACTGCTCTGCAACGCTTAGGCACCCATCTGAAACACCCTAGCAATCTCATAGCAATGCTTTGGCAACTGCATAAAGAAACCTAGAATCGTTGCAACAATTGCTGAAAGAGTAAACACAACTTACATTTTCTTCATAAAATGTTGAAATTTAGTTCAACTTATAGGTTTCTGACAAACCATAGCTAACCTGTGACAGATAAAAAAGCTGTTTTTATTATTTATGTAGGACACATGGTAAAAGAAAGCAAACTAGGATTTTCAAAGACTTGAACTATGGTTACATTACGTTGACAGATTTTCCGAGCTTGCACATTCCAACAAGAAAATCAGCGCTAATTCATTAAAAAGCACCAATGTTGACACAGCGGACTAAAACATCCTCATGCCTTCTGGATTGGCTTTTGAAAAATTGACTTGGACTGACTTCAGAAAGAAAACCGCGAGGCCTCGTTTTAAAAGCGAACAACCAAACAGTAAGAGGAAGTTCTTTTGAGGGATGTCCTTCAAGTTCATCTTCAAAGCCCCTGACATACCAATGTGAATAGTTCTTTCATTTTCTCATCTTCTTTTCCTGGGAGAGGATTTGAGCGCGGTCCTTTGAGATGAGAGCAAAGGCTGCCTCAGGCACAGGTTTACCAGCAGCAGGTGCGCAAGGATCTACAGGTGAGCCCGGCTGAGGTTTAAATCCCTGTGCTGGCCAAAAAAACATGCTCGTGTGCTCCGTGCCTGATTAACGGTGTGTCTCTGAGGAATGAGAAAGAGTTTGGTAAGCTCGCTTCCCTACCAAGCCCTTCTGGAAGACTTATAAACACCACACCCGCGTTACCACACAAGCACCGCATAGCACGACGCTCAGGAACAAGCTCAGCAAGCAGTAAAAGAATTTCTGGAAACACGCTGAGAAGTTTATTTAAGGTGCGGCAGAAGTGGAGCTCAAGTGCTAACATACTGACTTGTATACAAATGCCTCTTTACTTTCCTTAAGGATTAAAATTAGTGAACAAAATACCGCAGGAAGTGGGAGAGAGTCAGACACCACCCAGAACAACTATAGGTAGCAATACAGTACCTGTGACAAAATCTGATATGCCAATTGGTTGTATAAGAATTGGTTGACGGTGTATATGTGGCCATATTGTTTGGATTACTCGCATATCAAAACATAATGACAACTTCAGTACAGAAAACGCTAAGCTTGTCGCCATTCACCACTAATCTCTGAATCTGACCTTCTTTTTAAATATGGGGTTATGGGTGGCATGGCGCAATGCCCAAACATTGGTCTCAATTAAGAGGATAAGCCGCCTTTAATGAACACAATGCAATATCTCTGTAATCCCTGGCAGACCGGTGTCCTCAGAGGACACTCCGATAATACGGACAGGGAAAATGAGGTTAGGATGGCAAAGAGAACTTGGTTACATGCTTTCAAGCTTCAGAAATGGACACTAATGCTCTACAAACATAGGTCACATAACTTGTACATGGGTTAAACGTACAACTAATAGGGCTCTATGATTTACGCAATGCGCAAAACGCAGATGGAGTCACGAAATCTACTCTTACAAACGGAAATCGCTCTATAATGTGGAATTTCAAGGAATTAGCTAAATTTTGGATGGATAAATCCAAAGTAGGTCAGTGCACTTAAATCAAAATTTGACATGGACTAGTGCCTATAAATATTAAGCTGCAAAAATGACTATTTAAATATGAATCCTGCATTTTCGGAGTGTTCCTCGTGGTGTTTTTAGCCTCTACCGCCTCAATATCTACTCATATTAACACATGAACTAATCTATAGAACTGCTCTGAGAGTCACTGCATGCGCATTGTATTATTTCTTTAAGGTATAATGGTAATCCTGAACTTAAAGGTCTGCACAACAACCTGTGAAAATAAAATTTCAGTTTAGCTTTAAGAACCTATGGGAAAAAAAATATTACTTAATGTAATGATAGTACTACCCCTGCTGCTTATAAAATTATTAAAACAATATTTCTAAAGGAATATTTACCAGAAATTATGTAACACAAAAAGCTATACATATTATTATTATTATTATTTTTTTTTTTTAGAGATGCTTTTGATTCTTAAAATGACTAAAACCATTAAAATGGAATCCAGAAAATTAATTTATTAAATTAAATTAAAAACATATTTCAACAGGCCTTATATAGGTAATAAACTGCTGTTAAATATTGTAAATGTCATGAAAAAAATAAATAATAATTTGGAAAAAAAAGAAAAGGATTTCATAGGGCCATAAAGATCTTCATCTACCCACCCTTAACTTTATCAAAAACTTCATTCTATGTTTTCCCTTTTTAGTAAATGCCATCTTTCCTAATCAGTTCTCCAGGTAACCATGCTGGGAATGAGAAACTCCCTTTCCAGTTTCAGTCAACAAAAATAAAGTTGGGACAAACTGATCAAGAACTTTTGGCACAATTAGCTGATTTTAATAAACCAAACAACCGGGTCGGACATCACTTTATACTTGTTGCAAAATCTAGATCAGTTAACCAATCTACACTTGAAGGCTGATCAGCTTTAGTTACGCAACATCTCAAAGCGCCTTCTCGCTTCTGATGCATCTGTGCCCAGGACATCCGGACGTCATAATCCGTTCCTGTATACATGGAGGTACCCTGTTGGGAAATAAAAACTGATGAGGGATTAAGTCCTTATACTACCGAGAGTATAAAAATAATCTGGGGCTTTGTCACCTCTGGCCGACTCTTTTAATCTCCGCTCCTGTCCGTTTTTCGTCTGGTCTTCCGCCACGTTTCCAGGCGACCTTTCTTTCAACCTCTTCCTGTGCCTATTAGCACTCATTACCCCCCTCCTGCTGGGTTTCTCGCACTCTCTTAACCATCTGCCTCTGGTCTCCCTTATCCGCTACCCTGCTGAGTCGCGGGGCTGCTCAAAGAAGTCCCGAGCGTCTCAGGCGCCTTGCCGTCTTACGCTAAGAGCTTGTGACCCCTGAACCAGGCCTTGCACGAACCCGCAATAAAGGCGATTGACGGCCACTCGCTTTATGTGCTAAAAGAGACGACTCCGGAGCAACTGGAAAGCACTGGAAAGTACCTTTTAATTGATTTCCTAGGTAGTTCTAAGATGCCAGGCCTTCCTTTCTTTGGTAAATGGGTAGGATCGTCAAACCGAGGTACATCTGGGGTTTGGCCATAATCGGCGGTGAAAATAGCCCAGGCCTGACTGTGATTTAGTTTGCACATGGTCTGCTCTCATATGCGTGTTTACAGTTTTATGACCCAGGGGAACTGAGGAAGCAGAAGGGAGTGTGAAATATAAAGGCCATAACAGGTTGGTCTAATGAGCTGCTGTGATCCTATAACACACGGTATATGAGAGGGTTCAAACGGAAAATACAACCCTGTTGACTTTATATTTAGAACATGATATAAAGGCAGCTTTCGGGAAACTAATAAAACAAAAAGTACAGCTTAGTGTTACTTAGATAGCATGGCTTGGATATTTGAATTTAACGATAAGACGTTTAAAACACCACTAAATGTACCATAAAGTTAAAAAGGTAATGTGAATTCGATACTTTGCCTTGTACCATCTTAATGTAGAAAGACAACTATACATAATAAAATCAATTGTAAAGTTGGCATAAAAGACGTGTTTCCTAAAAACATTGTAAGCCTGAGTAGATTGTAGAAACCATTGGCATCAGTGGTCTCTACGGTCTACTGCTTTTACAATGTCTTTGTAAAACGCAGCTTATCTTGGCATGGGTCAACCAATGGTTTAATTTTGGAGCCGGATGTTGTAGATGTTGTTCCGAAAACCTGCTTGATTGTTTTTTTGCTATTGTGTTTGTGGCCACCTGATGTGCTAATTGACTTTTCTACTTGATTGTGAATGATTATTCGGAACGAAATTGTATGATTGCTATTTGAAAGAAAAAAAATCTGAACATCTAAACATAACTGGCTCGGAAACCTTATTTTGACTTCACCAATCCTGATGAATAAAATCCCATTCCATCCTACATTTGAATAATGTTCCACTCTTCCTATCTGCCCGAACATTTGCTGAAATCAGAGCCGACACGTAGTATGCATTGTGGTGCGTCTTGGTTCGCTAATGGTGAAAGATGTCTAAGCGTACAACCCAGCTCTTTGAATTGGACGTTTCTAGGTTTCCATAAACCTAAAAATACACCACAGCTCAGACTCTGCCTTGCTGCCTAGACACACACGTGTACGAGTGAACACGTGCGTGTGTGTGCAAACAGCACAAGTAATCGCATGCATTACAATGTTTGCCAAACCTTGTTAAAACAGACGTCCTGATCTCTAATGGACTATGAGGCGAGAACACGTGTAGGAGTGCAGATGAGGAAAACGGGCTAAGGGGTTAAGACGAAGAGAGAGGGTGAAACTTAAGAGAAAGACCACAACGGACTCCTTTCTGGATACTTTAGTGCTTCTTAAGAAGTATTTTAAGCCTGGATTTTGGTGCTGAAATATTCAGCTCTGGTACGTGCCAGGGGTGACTGGCGTTTTTTAAGAAAGCCCAGATGCCAGTTTTTAAGTTGTATAGTTAATAACACAAACGCACAAGCATTTAGTTTATTTATTTTTTTTAAATGTTTTTTTTTTTTTTAAGATTACAGATGCATGTATTTTCCCCCTCAATAAAAATGTTTTACACATAAAAACTGAAAAACATTTCTACAAGTGACTGGTTAGCAATTTTTTAGGTGCAATGTCTCATTCATCCCCACCACTAGGGAATGTATAACTTGTGTCCGTTGTTTGTTTAATTATAGAAATATTTATGTAGAAAAAAAGCGAAATATTTGTGAACAAGTGCCGTTTATTAGGCTGTCGGCGTGTTAACCTTAACGTCGGCGTGTGAAATCCTTAACGATTTTAAATAATTTAACGCAATTAACGCAAAAATTACTGAAGCACAAATTCTATTCTATACCTTTTACTCAATTTTGCTTCTGTGTTTGCAAAACAGATCGTTTTAAACTTCTAAACTGAAAAAAGCAACAGTAATCTATTGACAGCACTAGTTTTTATTCACTATAATATTATATTATATATATTATATACTGTATGCGCAATATCAGTTACAGTTGGAGTTCTGTTGTCACTAGAATATCACACTCTTCTGAGCCAATCAAATTCGAGGACCAGAAAGAACTGGGCTTTCTGTTTAACTTTAAAGTACGTACGTACACGTGTCACCAGAGGTAAAGCCAGATAATAACAGAAAGAGAAATCTTGGAAAATGGATTAAGCGGACAAAGCGTTGCACCAGGTTTGTAGAGAGAGAGAGAGGAAGCGAGAATGTGCTTACTTAGTAGACTATAAAAACAGCAAATGATAATGATCCGTCATTCTCAATGTGATGCATTAATTTTATAATCCCTCACTGGGTTTTATCGACCGCAGTCGCTGCCACTCGGCACGTGAGGTTCTTCCAGTGAGGAAAACGTGCCGTGACTGAAACGGCAAGTCATTATGCAAAATAATAAGTTCTTCATAATTGCTTCCACTCAAACAATAAAAAATGTCACAATAAATAAATCTCATCAGCCTAATGGTCTGTCACACTGGTTGACAGGGTCAAGACAAATGAGCAGAACACACCAAGAACTGATAGAATAGACTAGAATAGTGTCTTTGGGCCATTATATTCAATTTTTTTTTCAACCACATTTTCATTTTCATTAATGTTACATATTATTATAAATTGGCATTATTTAGTTATTCATTCATTGAAACCTATTTAAATTGTTAAAGCAAAATTAAAATATTTGAAAGGCAAGAATCCACAAAAGCGCACTTCAGCCACAAATAAATACGGAGGAAAAATGGGTGTAATCAAGCTAAATTTACAACCTGACCCGTCAAAATGAAAGCTCAAGCGCTATCCAATCATGATCTGATCACTGAAAATGAACGCTAATGCTAGGTAAAGGGGTCCTTTGAGTGCTTTTCTTTAATTTAAATTCCTTGCTTTCTAACAAGGTCATTGAGACGTGCTTAAATTGCCATGCTAGCCACTGCTAGAATCTGGATTACGAAGCCCTGGATTACGACCAGAGTATTTGAGTCTTAAAGAAATCCTAATCCTCGAGCTGTCACGCATAAAGTCAGAAGTGTGTCTTTAACAGAGCATATATGTTACTCTGGACCACAAAACCAGTCTTAAATTACTGGGGTTTATTTGTAGCAATATCCAAAAATACATTGCATGGGTCAAAATGATTGATTTTCTTTTTATGTCAAAAATCATTAGGAAATTAAGTAAAGATCATGTTCCATGAAGATTTTTTGTAAAATTCCTACTGTAAACATATCAAAATGTAATTTATGATTAGTAAAATGCATTGATAAGATATTCATTTGGACAACTTTACTGTCCGATTCTAGATTTTCAAATAGATGTATCTCGGCCAAATATTGTCCTATCCTAACAAACCATGCATCAATAGAAAGCTTTCATATGATGTATACATCCCAGTTTTGAGAATTTTAGCTTTTGACTGGTTTTGCGGTCCAGGGTTTTGTTTTCAAATTCTAAAGCATCTTACATTTGGGCTGTTAGCATTGAGAAAAAAACAACTAATCCCTGAGCTGTCATGCATAAAATCAGAAGTGTGTCTTTAATGTAGTGTAGGCCTATGTGTTTTGTTTTCTAATTGCGAAAGATCTTACATTAGGACTGTTAGCATTTAGCATTAGCGGTTCCACTCCATGCTTCTCAGGTACAGCATTTTACGTCCTCAGATTTGGCCACATGTCATTTCAGATATCAGAACAATTCAAAGTGATCTTTGACCTGTCTGGTTGTTTTTTCTTTTACCCTCCATAGTTTTATGATTTGTATTTCTAATAAAGACCTGTCAATGTTAGCATCTGCTTCATTTAGCTAGCTTCTCCCAAGTGACAGATACATTTGTGCCAAAATGTTTAAAATACTGTCTTTGACTTCAACGAAACATGAAACTTTTTTCCTTTCTTTTGATTATTTCTCTATGCTAACATCTCGTGACTATTTGGCTGCAGTTTAATTTTTGCATTGTTTTGTATTTTGCGAGACACTGAAAACTTGTTAATCATGAAGGGGAAACATCACACTTTCACCCTTAACAGACTCTGACAAGCAGAGAGTTCTCCCTTAGATCCAATTACAAAGAGACACTTAATGACTTAATGATAAAGAATTTATAATTCACTAAATGTCAAGACCCTAAAGAGATTACTTGACTAATACAGTCAACGGAGGATGATGTCGTGTGATCAAACTTTCCTCGAACCCTAATGTGACATGACCTGTTTCAGGATACCTGATAAAAGACAGTGGGTCTTATTTACTAAAAAGTTGTGCATACATCATACTGAGTGACAATAATTAACAAATCATCCACGCCACTCAAGTCCATTAGTTAACATCTTATACTGTGAAAAGTTGCTTGTTTGCAAGAAACGAATACATCATTAACTTAATTTTAACTTTTGCTTCTGGCCAAAATACGAGTCCATAAACCATAAACGTCTATACTTATTGTCCTTTCACAAAAACACATTTGCTTTTGTACTGTTTTCCCTTGTAAACGCTGCTTGACCTGTGCATATTTTGCTCCTGATTCAGAAGAAATGACTTTTTCACTGGAGACCGAGCAGTTTAGAAATATTTTGATGAATTTGTTTACCGCAAACAAGACATTATATGATAGATTGGTGTGGATTATAGTGTTTTTATCAGCTGTTTAAACTCTCATCCTGACGGCACCCATTCACTAAAGACAATACATTGTTTGAACTATTCCTTTAAAATTAAATGAAGGTTAAGAATAAATGTATGCGATTATGAATTTTTCGAGAGATATTTATTTATATCCTGTGCATATGAATAGCTTTTGCAATTATTAGTGTATGAGACCGACATAGAACAGGCACGTCCTGTGTTGTATTCTCACTCATGGAAATCTTGTTCAAACCTGGACACACATTCCCAGCCCTCTGTGACTCTGCCACTCCAGCCGTATAATGTTTCTTGAACAAAGAAGCTGACAGCGATAATAATCACATCTCCGTCTTCATCACTCACATCTCTTCCCTTTCACCAGCGCGCTGGCAGCGAGATAACCTGACAGCAAATTGGCCAACGCAAAAAACGTGCAATTAATATTGACAGAGCAAAGTGGCTGGAGGAACGCCCGGCGCTACTGTGAATTATTCACAAGACTGCTGCTAGCGAACATTCAGCACGAGGTGACGAACACTTGTCGGTGGGTGCGGAAGACTAATCACAAATGGAGCCATTTCATGTATTTAATTAGCTGGAGGTGCTAACAGCATAGCCCAAACAAATGTATTTGTTTTCAAGAAGTGTAGAAGTCAGGGTTTCTATTGTAGTTGTGGAGAGAATTTTTTTAGTAAATGAAGAGGGTTATCGACATATAACATTAACTTTATAACTCAAGATGCAAAGCTAACTGCTACATTTTCAGTTTAATTGCTACATATGTCTTATGTCGAATTCGTACAACCTCATTGGAACGATTTTGTACAATTTGTACAGTGACGCGTAGGCTTAGGGGCGGGGTTAAGTGCAGGTCATTCATACGAACCGTCAACTTGTAAAATGCGTGAGAAACCCACAAAAACTTCATCTTAAAAACACAATTAAAGGTATTTTGGATGAAAATCAGGAGGCTTGTGACCGTCCCATTGACTACCCCGTAATGAACATTGTTAAGGTGCAGAAAAGTATGAAACGCATCATCAAAATACTCCATTTGCCATCAGTGTTTCAATCTGTATTGTAATCTGAGCGATGAAAATACTTTTTGTTTGCAAAGAAAATAAAAATAACGGCTTTATTAAACGATTAAGAGAATATCCAATTGCAGTTGTTGCCGTTATTCCTTATTGTGGTTATAAGGTAATCAACCATTATTCTTGCCCATAGACTTACTTCCAGATTGAAGAATAAGGTGGATAACATATTGTATGTGAAAAATTATCCCTAAAATGATCGATTTTTCTTTTATGTCAAAAATCATACGGGTTTTAAGTAAAGATCATGTGCCACAAAGATATGTTGTAAATTTCCTACTGTAAATATACTGAAACTGATTAGTAATATTCTAAGTACTTCATTTGGTCAACTTTAAAGGCAATTTTCTCAACATTTAGATTTTTTTTGTGCCCTCAGATTGCAGAGTTTCAAATAGTTGTATCTTGGCCAAATATCCTAACAACCCATATATCAATGGAAAGCTTATTTATTCAGGTTTTAGGCAATGTTTAAATCTCAATTTAAAAAAATATACTGGTTATACTGATACTGGTTTTGTGGTCCCACATGGTAACACTCTTTAGCAGGTGGAGCTGGGGGAGGTGGAGGGTCTCTGAAGCACTTCTACATCAAGGACTAGTATTTGGAGTATTTGAATGTTAAGCAGCAAGTCAGCATTTTTTTTTCAGCAATTACACAGAAACGTTTGGTGAAATGCATTCAGCTTTTGTCAAAACTGATCTATGCTGTTTATTTATTGCGTAGAAGTGTCTGTTTGCCCTTCACACTTTTTAAAAACACAATCAAGGCTTTTTGAAGTCCTCGACGTGTCCAGCCCCGACTTTTACACCCCTCCAGTGCACCTGAACTAAAGCAGACCAGTCAGTGGTTCCAGGTGCTGTTGTGTG
The DNA here is from genome assembly GCA_034779775.1 of Enteromius afrohamiltoni. Classification (NCBI taxonomy): domain Eukaryota; kingdom Metazoa; phylum Chordata; class Actinopteri; order Cypriniformes; family Cyprinidae; genus Enteromius; species Enteromius afrohamiltoni. The sequence continues at coordinate 4,899,934 of JAUYWG010000060.1, read as the reverse complement.
CACCTCTGAGTACAGCTGTGCTTTTATTCACGATCAGTGGCAGGGCATGGGGGTGGAAGATTGAGAGCGCGGTGGCATGTTTCAGCCCTGATCAGATCTGCATGATCCCGGCTCTAACAAGCATCACGGCACACTGCAGATCCCCGCTGAGCCGCGCAGGAGAAACACCCCCACGCTTCAAAAGAACAATCAGCAGGCCAGAGAGAGAGAGAAGCTGTGTGGGAGAAGGTGTAATTATGCTCAGATAATCACAAGTCGACAATTCATCAGCGAAAACATGAACATTCGGCACAAATGTCTTGCTACTGTATGCATTAGCACAAACTCAAACTACTAAAAGTCAAAATGCAGTTACGATTAATATAAGCAGCCATTTCTGCATATTTTCCCATTTTAAAAGATATTTCTTGATGTAAACGTATTACTTGATGTTACTGACCAGCAATTATTATTTTGCATTAAACAAGCAAATGAAGGTTAACAGATGAAACACATATTTTTGTTTTCATGACAGAACATTCTGAAATCTTCATTTATAAACATATTAAACATAATAATTAATTCATTAATTAAACATAATACTAAATATTAAATTACAATGTAATAATTGGTTGTAAATAACATTTTTAAATAAATAATATAATTAATAATGCATCATATTTAAACGCATGATATACTTTATTTAATCTAAACTAATATGGCCATGTCGATTCAGTTATATTAAAATAAATATTATTTTTGAATTTTACTTGTTAATTTAAATCTTATAAATCA
>JAUYWG010000060.1:4871407-4895457 GCA_034779775.1 Enteromius afrohamiltoni | reverse complement strand
TTGACATTCTGATAAATATCTCCTTTTGTGTTTCACAATAAAATCGAAGGCTTTTGAAAGAGATTATATATATATATTATAATTGTTTAGTATCAAAATAGTACAGTAAATATATATAAATAATTTAAAATTCAATAAATAAACGAAAACAACAAAGTTTATATACAACTCATTTATATTTAACCACAATGCTTCTCTAGAAATAAACCTGAACACCAAGCAGACAAACGCAATTTGGCCTCCAACCACTTTTAAGCTTTTAAACGAACAACTAATTCTGACATTTTGGATGATGAATAAAAGATGTTGAGACAGTCTCAAATGAGGCGGCGGGTGGGCGGCCCGGCACATGCTACATTTTCCTCATCTCCCCCCCTCTGTCATTGAGACCGCAGGCGATGACCTTGAGAATTTCCTCTCGGCCAATAGGAACTCTCTGTTTCTCCCAGCCTCTCAAATGTGCTGAGGATGCCAAAGTATAACGCCTCAAACACACTTATTACTGAAGGGGGCTGTTGAGGTGATGTCTGTGTGTGTTGAACACAACTGGAAGGCAGAATATATATATATTCTGCCTTTTAGTTGGGGATCCAGACATCAGGTATATCTATATATATACTGTACAGATATATTTTCAAAACAAAACAAAGTGCACTAAATAATGGCAGTGTTGTGTAAATTGTACTTCCTTGGTGCTTTATTTACAAGTGTTTATGTGTGTTAGCGTGGCACATGCGCGATCATTCATCCCCTTTAGCTTCTTGGCCACACAGCACAATTAGACATATGGATCCCGGAGGAATTCTGGGAAGAAAAACTGGGAGAGCATCATGCACGGATATAATTGCATGTTTATGCAGACTGATTGGTGACACATTACCGTTATAATGTGCGACCCATTATCAAAAAGATGGCTGTGTCATAAAGATTGATGGTGGATACTGCCCAGCGTGCGTTGGACATATTCACAACCTGCCAACATTTTTTGCCCCCTAATGGGAATGTTAAAAATCACTGGCTGCAGCTACGAGTCACTTGCTGACTGCACAGATTTTTTTAGTAGCTGCCTGTTACTTGCAAATGACAAAGGAACTGAGATATGGACATCACATGACATGATTTACAGACTTCTCACTGGTGTATGTGTTTATTTAATAACACCACTAGCCCGGATTAATGCTACAAATTGCAGACAAATCACCAAAATTATATTTACAGTGAGGTACTGCTAAATTGCAACCCCGAGGGAAACTTTCGAATCCAGCCGTCGCTGTGTTCATCATAACATGACCTACAGGGCCCACATACTGTTGGAGATCAGCTCCAGCACATGCTCTTTCAAACCACATGGGGATCCGGACATCAGGTGGGTGTGTGTATGAAACTGATGAATGAAGTGAAAGGTCATTTTTAATGGGGGAGCCACTCGTGAACAACATTGCACCAGGTGTAGCCCCGTTTTAGCAGTTACAGTTTTGTCTATTGTTCTTTTCGGTGTGGCGAGTAGCGCTTTTGTCTGGGACCCTCCATCTGTTCAAGTGCTTTCTGAACTTGACAATAAGAACATGCACCTCGCGAAACAAGAGGAACGTGTCAGGTGCAAAACTGCCAAAAATGGTTGATGGCAAATGAAAAAATACAAAAAGATACTGGGATAGATAGATAGATAGATAGATAGATAGACAGAAAAAAAGAAAGCATATAGGTAGACAAAAAGATAGATAGATAGATACAAACAGTTGGATAGACAGAAATGGAAGGAAAGAAAGAAAGAAAGAAAGAAAGAAAGGACATGCATATAGACAAAAAAATAAATAGGCAAGACAGACATAGATATATAGACAGACTTAATTTATCGTGTGAGGTATATAAACACATCTAGTGAAGACTAAGAAAGGACAGTGTTGAATTTGAATGAGAGGACAGTGTTGAATTTGAATGAGACTGAAGCACCGGTAACAATGACCTCTGTCACCCGTAATTCATACCTGATATCTCGGACTGCGGGACGCCGTTTAACGTGAAGCCTTTGCCGCTGTAGAACTGGCGCACGTCCGCGCAGCTCCGCGCTTTGCCGCCCGCGTTATCCGCAGACAGAGACACGGAGATGAGCGACACGAGCAGCGCGACCGCTGTCAGATCCATTGTGTCCGGATCCAGAGACTGAGAGGAGTGGGTCCACTGACGCTGATGCTCTGCGCTTCACACAGCGACCAAACGCATCCGACTCTGTCTACAACTGCTGGATACAAAATACAATCCACTTGTTTAGGAATGTAAACCCGCGTCCAGGTTTAAAACCGGTGGTCCTGATGAAAGAGGATGTGTGTTATTGATCAGTCCGGCGGGGATCTGTTTCTGGTGCTCATGTCTTTACGCACTATTAATAATGCATAACTAATAATATCTCTATAAGCAGCTACTATAGTATGAACAGTAGCCTAAATACTGCTGGAGGAATTGCGGGATAAAGCGCTCAGTGCTGCTGCTGTGCGCTTCTGTGCTGTCTGTCTCTGTACTGTCCCGTTCCCACTGAACAATAGCGATGTCCGATTCGCGAACGAGTCGCTCTACTGAATCGGCTCATTTGATTCGAAGGAAACGACTTGATACTTTTTTTTTTTTAAATTGAAACAACGCGCTCCTTGGTGAAAAACGAATCTAAGATGGGTTTCTTCTTCAAAAGTCTGAACGAAATTAAAATAAATAAATAAAGGGACATGCAATGACTTGACTACTCTTAAAAATGAAGGTGCTTCACGATGTCATAGAAGAACCTTTTGTACAATTGGTTCCATAAAGAACCTGTGAAGAACCTTTCGGTTTCACAAAAGGTTCTTTGTGACAAAAGAATGTTCCCCAGATTATAAAAAGAGTGGATAACCTACTTTGTACAGAACGATTCTCTGTTGGAACCGATAATGTTTTTTCTATGGCATCGCTGCGAAGAACTTTTTAGGCCCTTTATTTTTTAAAGTGTATATCTCAGAAACACAGACTTTGCAATCCAGAAAAAAATACATAGCCTAGTTATGAGGTCAGGGGCGTCGTAGTTGGGTGAAAAGTGGGACTAAATTATCAGGGCCCCAAGTGGGGGGAGGGCCCCTAAGGAGTGACATTGTATTTTCCTTTTGGTATAATTTTAAGATCACAAAAAATGTTGTTAACTAATGTAAATGCTAATATTTTGTGTAAATGATTGATCAGTTGATTGATGTATTACGGGAGCTTACGGGGGCCCATGGCCACTGCTTGTGCATAGGGCCCAGAATTTGGTGCTACGCCCCTGTATGAGGTATAACTCAGAATTAAAGGATGCAAACTTGCTAAAGTTGGAAATTGCCTTTGGAGTACAACTGTAAGATTAATTAAATGTCGGAGACAAACAATAGCCTGAAACATTTGTCTTAAAGAGCTGATACCTACAGCATTTTCAGGCATCAAATTAAAAAAAATGCAATTTAAAACCTTAGATTTTAGTGTGATGAATCAAATGATTCGATTCATTGAATTCATTCGTTCGTTCCAATTTCCAATGAATTGCTGAACAAGTCCAGCCCTATGGTAGAAGGGTGGGTGTAAAGACACCTGCAGGTGGTAGTCGACGCCCCCTGCCGCCTTCCCAGACAACTGTAACACAATGAATCCCGCATGGCAATTGATTCTGAGGTGGGAAATTAAATGGACGCGATCGCATAACAGAGTGAATCAGTACAGGCTGAAACCGAGAACACAGTCAGCGGCGAAAGCCTGTTATTTTTCAGTCAAGACACATTAATTAAGTGCACTTAAATTCTCGCGGGTTTGTGTTGAGCGGGGTTTATTTCAATTACACGGGGTTACACAGCTGCATGAAGAAGAAGAATTATGTTCACAACGACAGTAAGCGCGTAGCCGTGCCGGTGTAACCTCTAAGCTCAAAGCAGTTTTAAAGCCAGCATTTCTTTGACAGTTGGCATGCACTTTGTTGGCATGAAAAACGCAACGGAAGATATAAAGCATTTGAGTGTGGCTGGAGACCAGGAAATGTTCATGACAGCTTAATTGGCATCTAAATAATAAGACGCAGCTAATTAAAAAAGCAGCATAAATTACAACATGTCTGCACGCGGAAAGACACGACGGCTTAATTGTGCTTTCTGGGCGTGACGGGTTTATTGCAAACAGCTCTTAGTTATAGAGCACAGAATATGTTGTCAGAAATTATGTAATTGATACAAAACCGGTTTGGGCTGAAAAACATGGATATACAAACCGAGATAAGGCGAAAGGAACAGGGAGATAAAATAATAGACGACAAGAATCCCCAGAGATTGACGCTGACGCCGAAAATAGGCGACGACTATTTAAATTTCAAAGAGCTGAGAGCACGAAAGAGAGTGAGAGAAAACAAAAAGACGTGTGTGAAAATATGATATTTTATTGATCGTTTTATGTGCGAGCACTTACAGTAACAAATAACACGGGGCGCAGCGAGAGCTACGTGGAAAGTGACGTCAATGAATTCAAACAAAAGTTTAAGACTGTGACGTCACGGAGAACTGTCAAATCAAACAATATGTAGGCAAATGTTAAACGCCAATGTTATGAAAGACTTCTAAAAAATAAAATGTTTCAACCTCCTAAAGTTAATTAAAGGCTATCTGCGTTGTTTTAAATGGTTATATGCACAACCCGACTATCATATACACACTTTGTATACATAGATTTCAGTATAAATATGTTAAATGTACAATTTGACTTTTTACAAAAAAGCCCTGCAGTTGCACAAGCACGTGGGTCAGTCATTACAAAATTTGGGTCATGTTTCATCTCAAAATCTCAATATTTTTTTGTAATGAAAATGGGCCTTTTTTAAAAAAAACGGTAAAGATTGATTGATTTACGCACTACTTGTATTATTTTTCTGTCAATTATGTCAATTTTAACTCGCAAATTTTCATGAATATAATGGAAATAAATGTGTTTAGGGGGAACTATTGGAAACATTTATAAATAAAATATTAAATAATGGGGTGAAATATGACTTTTGTAAGATTCACCCAGGCAAACTGATAAAAGGAGAATTAAAATAGCTCATTATTTCTTGAATATAACCCACACATACGATAATACTCACACGTTCATAAAAACAACACAGCATTTCCATCACGTAACTCCTGCAAGAATGAATTCAGGATGCGATGTGTTACTCTAAATGGTACCGAACTAGATGAATGTAACTGTAAATCCTTATTCAATGAACAGCGGCACTATAAAACATGACAGTAAAACCACCAAAGGAACGATGGTGTGCCGTGATCACGCATTTACGGCTGTGTACACTACTTAGTAGCTACATAAAACCCTTTAAAACAGGTCAGAGCAAACGGGAAAACAGTTCTGTGAGATGGCGACATGAGAACTTACTGAGCATCTGATGAGATCAGAAGACAAATGTGCAGACTTCTAAGGGCCTAGTGCAAATGCATACTTGAATCATTCAGTCTTTGTGTGCGTCAGATGCTATCGGCTCACAGAAGGAGCTGTATTATGAGTAAAAGAGGAAGAGATAGGACGGGTGAGATGGTTGAGACTCCGCTGTTGGGCTTGTCCGGTTTGGAGTTGGGGGGCTGGATTGGGATAATGGCGCCGGGTGATGGAATTTGTATTTTCTCGTGCTCTGTAGGGAGAGAATAAACAAGAATGAGGTGCATATATTAGATTGAAACAAGATGTCAGCAACGCTTTTTTAGTGTAAACAGTGCTTTACCAATATTAAGGATTTTTGAGGGCGTTTTGGGTTTGTAATGGAAAACCAGCCAAGCGTTTCATACCTGAGTCACCCTGTTTTAACCTGCCTTTGCCAGTCACTGCACAACTGGCTTAAACCAGATTCTGAAGCTATCTGTGGTATTATTTACATATTCTGTCTGTTTATACGTTCTGTCTCCATCTTTAGAGCTTAAGCTTAAACAATAGATAATATATAACCAAGCAGGTTTACACCTAGGCAGGCCGCAATAAAATGAGATGTTTCCGCAGCAGACTGTTCTGTATGAGGGACCTTCTCAACAAAAAATAAAAGACAAAGATTGGACTCAGTTCTTTATTTCAGTGTCATACTCAAATAAAGTTCTACGAAGTTCCACAAAGAAGCTTCTATTGAATTGTTTCTAAAAGAACTAGTAGTTTCTTAGCGTAATGATAATTTTTATAATCTGAAGATCTTTTCCCCACTCTGGGGAAAAAGGGGACTGGTATTTTTTTCCGAGGCTTGATTGTGTGTAGGGGCTTTGATTTTTTAAAAAACACCTTATTTTTTCACATGCTTTACCTTACCGCTCTGTCTACCGCTCGGTCCCTTCTCTGAAAAACGTGCTGATCATTTCCTGCTTTTACGAAGCCCCTGCCTCAGAAAAATATGCAATGGGCTCTGATTGGTTAGCTGGCAGAGTATGTTGTGATCGGCTAAACCACCTCTAGCGTGCATCTAAACGTCCCGCCCCTCAGCTCAGTAGCATGTGCTCCGATTGTATTGTAAACAATGGCATCGTTTATTGCTTGTCAATTTGAGCCTGATTGAGACGCAGAGGATATTTGTGAAGAAGATTGCGCAGAACCTGTGGAAGCACGGATCTTAATGTTATTGTTTGTTGGTGTCTTATACTTTTACTGTTATTTGTAAGTGCTGCTGGTTCTTATAGCTATGTGAAACGTGTATAAATGGAACAGTTCATCTGAGCTTATCTGAATTAACATTCAATGTCATAACTTTGCAGACATTGTTTATGCTCAAAAAGCAACAATACACACTAACGTTAAAAAAAGTGAAAATGAAATCAACCAACCTCTTTAAAAATGGGGTTTTCGCAGCGATACCATACAACGTTGGTCTCAAACTTAATTCCTGGAGGGCCACATCTCTGCAGAGATGAACTCAAACTGATCCAACTAATCAAGGTTTTCAGGGGCCTGTTCCATAAAATCAGTTTAGAAAAGCGGGGGTTTAAAGTCCAAAACCTGACTTGAATGAGCCGAGCTAAACATCTGCGATTAAATTGGTTCCATAAAAGTAAGTTGAGGATCATGTGATCTTACTAATTTGAGTCAGGTTTAAATAGTCTAGATAATTGTGCGCGCACACCATTGTTTAAAAGTCCTGAAAAGTCAAGCATGGATCAATCGATTTACTGTGGGCTACCATGGCAACGAAAGGGAAAGAAAGAGCAGCAATGTTCACGGCAACGGAACAGCGTTTGCTATTAGAGACGTATGAAGGATTTAAACATGTAATCACCAAAAAGGAAATTACTGATCGTCTCAATGTGTAAGTAGCCGTGTAAACTATTTAAAATACTTTATCAACTTTGAATATGTGTCACCAAGGGCGGAGTGGGGCGCTAAAATTCACTGAGAAACATCTAAGCATTCAGCCCCACCCCCGTTTTAATAAGCGCCTCCCTGACACATCTCTCTCATTGACGGTGACAGTTAAACTTTTTTTTTTTTTTTTTTTTTTTTTTTTTTAATAACAGGGCTGTAAATGAACCAAACCCACCCAAACTAACTTGAACATAAACATACATAACATAATTAATACAAAAATCCAACTGTCTTGCTTAAATGACACAAAAATAAGTAAACAAAAAAAAAAACATAATGAGGGAGGGGCCTCATTTATTTTAAATAGACGACCTGCAATTGGTTCATTGGATAAACGCATTCCTCATTCACAAGATGCTTTGCTCTATTCTACATTAGATATATAGATAGATAGATTATAGCTTAGATACTATATTTATCCCAAAATAGTCAAAAATAAACAAATCAAATATATTTTCTTTTAAATTTGTGACCATAAATGTTCTGCAGTATAAGCTAACTACGACATAGATACAGAGAGTGAGCAACTGATATAAATATTGGTCTGACGTTATAGGGACATAGGGAGTATCGGGCCACTTTAGATTAAGGTCACTAATTCTGATAAGCTCAGGCTGGTCCCGTTTGCCTCGTGGCCTCTCAATTTGTGGTCCGCTGTGATATTTGAACTTACCAGCTATTCCATTAAAAACATGTTTAATGGTACAATTTGCTTTGTTGCCAGGGAGTGTGATGAACACATTGAGTAGTCTTTTTAAACAAAGGTACACAGTTCGTACAGAGCGGCAAACTGATGCTTTGCTGATATTCACTGCATCTCCAATGGTGTACAAAAATGTTCCACTGGCAAAAAAAGCGGATTGCGATGCACACTGTCTGTGGGACTGCGAGCGCTCTGTTGCGACGTGTATTATTTGCATTGTGTGGGTTTAGTAATCTACAAAGATATGCAATCTCATCTCTTGAGAACCTATATTGCTCATACAGGTAGCTTTCATTAAAAGCCAATGGGTCTGACCTGTCTCTTAAAGTTCTCTCTCTTGCCCTCCACAGGACTATAGCTCCCTCATCCACCACCTCATCTATGAAAGGACACACCATGGTTAAGTTTGGAAACGAGTTCAGCTCCCTATTTATATACTTTTAATTAATTAATTACCAAACTCATTACCCAAACTCACCAAATAAACACACACGTTTTGAAAATGTCTTAGTGTATTTATACCTTATAATTTTTTACAATTATTAGTAAAGTACATTTCCTTATTTATTTTTTAGAATTTTAATTTATTAATAGTGGTAAATAAAATGATTTTGAATTACCAGCAGGTGAGTATAAATGGTATGTTCGTTAAGCCTGAACTGACTTAGCCTGACAGTTAGCCTGCCCCGAACCAGGCTAATTTCCTAGCATAAGTTGCCATGGTAACTGATTTTGAACTTATTTAAGTTTGATTTATGAAACCAAATCTACCAAAAAAAAGCCTGACTTACCGAAATAAGCCTGGCTTATTCTCTAATCTTGGTCTATGGAACAGTCCCCAGGCTTACTAGAAACTTCCAAACAGGTGTGATTTGGCCCTCTAGCAATTGAGTATGAGACCACTGCCATAGAATAATACATTTTTTTAATTTATTAATTGAATAGTTCTTATAAAAGTTTTATTTGATTTTAAAAGTCTGAAGAGACTTTTTCCACTATTATGAACCTTCTGTAGAATGGAAAGGTTCCATGGGTGTTGAAGGTTCCTAATGGAACCACTGGCACCAATGAACCTATAATTTTAAGAGAAAAAACCTGAAATGGAACCATTGCATGGATTTTAAACATTCTTCATGGAATCATCAATGCCAATAAAGAACCTTTACTAGTGTAATGACTTACTAGAAGAACTATTTTTGGTTCCCCCAAAAAAACATTCTTTAACATTTCCTTAAAATAACTATTTTCTAGTCTAAAGACCTTTTATTAATCTAAAGAACTTTTTTTCTACTATAACAAAACATTTGTGCAATGTAAAGTTTCTATGGATGCTATATACATGGAACCAATCAGCACCTATAAAACATTTTATTTTTAGGAGTGTAATGTGAAGAACATTTTCATAACAAACATTTTTCAAAATAAAGATTTCACAAGGATACTGTGGAAAAAACATTCCTTGGGTTCTCCCAAGGACCTTCTACCAAGGAATTGTTTTTCTTAGAGTCGAGAGCACTTTAATTTAAAGGACCTTTTCAACTATAAATAACCTTTTGTGCAACAGACAGGTTCCATAGATGTTCGTGGAATCGTCAATGCTAATAGAGAACCTTTATTTTTAAAAGTGTAAGATCTGTTCGCTGAAAGATTCTTTGTCTAAAACCCAAAATGGTTTTATGGCATCTCTGCAAAAATCCATTTTTTTCATGTGTTATTTTTAAGAAAAAAAATCAATCCTTAGACACAGAAGGCCACTTCAGGAGCAAATGTTGTTACATTGTCAAATGCGCTTTGTGGAACACAATAATGTTCTGGGTTGAACATATGTGCATTGCACAGCAGATGAGCAGGGCTATATATCAGCATCAGGCTACGAGTCGAGAGCCGCCGCACTCACAAACACAAACCGACAGACGGCAACACATTAACGTGTCACAATGAAATGATGCATAGTGTCCATACAGACACAAATGAATGACTTAATGTGGGGATGTCTGGGCCCAAACAAACACATTCATGGTTTGATGTTTCCGAGGCACCCATTTACCTAATTTTGCAACAAATTTGACCCAGACTCAACCAGGCGGGAACGAGACGAAAACAACAGTCACACCTCTTCCCAGTGAAATCCGACCTGAGATTCTCATACAATACCCATTGTGCGGTGTGTACAATACACAAAGCCTTCATTTATTCACAATCGCAGCGAGGAGATCTGTTGATGCCAATTAAAACGGTAAAAGGATCTGATTCATATCAACCTGGAGAGCGAATGCCTGAGGGCTGGTGCCATTGACAGGAAAGATGTGTGGAATGATCACATATGCTGTATAATATCACACTAAATATGCAGCAGTCGTGTGAAATTGAGGATTCTTGCTGATGCCGTTCTTCTTTTTAGTCGTATTCACAGTGAAACTTGCTAATTAGTACATTATTAGGAAAGGGGATTTGCAAAGATTCATTAAAAGACATTATCCTCACTGCTTCTGTAGGTAAGGCTGGATCATGAATGATTCGCTCGAACATAAACGCATTTTGGTTGATAAAGGACGCGTTTCCCTTCAGAACCAAACTTAAGGTTAATCTTCCGCGTCTTCAGTCACTCAGATGTCGGGAGTAAATGACTACTGCTATGTTCATTAATACATTCAATTGTTCAGTTGTACACACACTCCCAACACACATTTCAGCTTGTAAAAGTGCATGTGGCAATGGATGGCCCCTTTAAGAGGCTCCTCTGTCCTCCACTCGTTACCTGTATTAAAGGCATCTGTCCACAACCTCAAACACTCACACTCCAAACTTCACTATGGCCAAGCCTAAAGAACTGTCACAGGACACAAGAAACAAACTTGTAGACCTTCACCAGGCTGGGAAGACTGAATCTGCGATAAGTAAGCAGCTTTGTGTGAAGAAATCAACTGTGGGAGCAATTATTAGAATTATTATTAGAAAATGGAAGACATACAAGACCACTGATAATCTCCCTCAATCTGGGGTTCTATGGAAGATCTCACCCTGTGGGGTCAAAATAACTGTGAGCAAAAATCCCAGAACCACACGGGGGGGACCTAGTGAAAGACCTGCAAAGAGCTGAGACCAAAGTCCGAACCGAAGTTTGCTAGAGAGCATTTGGATGATCCGGAAAAGGATTGGGAGATTGTCATATGGTCAGATGAAACCAGAAAATAACTTTTTGGTAAAAACCTGGAGGAGAAAGAATGCTGAGTTGCGTCCAAAGGACACCATACCTACTGTGAAGCATGGGGGTGGAAACATCATGCTTTGGGGCTTTGTTTTTCTGCAAAGGCACCAGGACGACTGATCCGTGTAAACGAAAGAATGATTGGGCCATGTATCTTGAGATTTGAGTGAAAACCTCCTTCCATCAGCAAGGGCATTGAAGATGAAACGTGGCTGGGTCTTTCAGCATGACAATAATCCCAAACACATAGCCTGGAAAACAAAGGACTGGCTTCGTAAGAAGCATTTCAAGGTCCTGGAGTGGCCTAACCAGTCTCCAGATCTCAACCCCATAGAAAATCTTTGGAGGGAGTTGAAAGTCTGTGTTGCCCAGCGACAGCCCCAAAACATTCCTGCTCTAGAGGAGATCTGCATGGAGGAATGGGCCAAAATACCAGCAACAGTGTGAAAACTGACCTCTGTCATTGCCAACAAAGGGTATATAACAAAGTATTGAGAAATTTTGTTTTTGACCAAATACTTATTTTCCACCATAATTTGCAAATAAATTCTTTAAAAATGTGATTTTCTGGATTTTATAAAACAAAAGTGCTATGCTAATATTATGTTTTAAAATTGTTGGTTTAAATTATTTAATAGAGTGCATTCATGTCGAAAATAATATTGTATTCTTTTGTTATTTAGTTTCATGAATTAATTAAATATGAAATATGAAAAAACTTACATATGAGTTAATATATATAACTAGGTCAAAAATCAGAAACTTAACAAGTTTCATTTATGCAGTCGTAAAAAAAAAATGAAAAGAATTGACATACATTACTGTATGCAACTATATATACATATATATATAATATAAGATCATATTTTCATTAAGGATGCATTAAATTAGTTAAATGTATAATGTTACAAAAAAAATGTTTTTTTGAGCATTAAATGATTTCAAAATAAATATATATCATGCCGCAAAACTCTTTTCTAGATTGATAAAAATTAAAAAATATCTCTTGACCATCAAATCAGCATATTAGAATGATTTCTGAAGAATAATGTGACTCTGAAGTCTGGAGTAATGATGCTGAAAATTCAGCTTTTCAATCACAGGAAAAAATTACATTTTAAAACCTATATTCAAAAAGAAACTAGTTATTTACAGCTCTAATAAAAAACTCCCAATATTACTGTTTTATTAGTGGTTCTGTGTCTGAATAAGCTGTAGTGTAGAGCAGGCATTAAAAACACAGAAAGTCCAAAATTTTGACATCTTCATAGCCATATCTCAAGCTTAAAAATTTTATCAGATGCATATTAAATATGCATACAGTTCCTACGCTCACAGTTGTTAAATGCCAACACGCGCCAACGCCACAACGTACCTACACCCGTAATTGCTTTTGACATGTGGCCGCTCATTCGTAAGACAAACAGTATAATTCCGCCTCCGTAAAACCATGTTTACCTTCTGTCTATCAAACACGCAGGTGAAGCATGACCACACATGACAGGAAGAATGATTGCATTTCCAATCTTTCCCATGAACCTCTAGTTGTTGCAGGAACAAGCCTCCGCAGGTCACATGGCAGCTCCCGAGACGGCAGCGATCTGAAACTAGACGGCGGAGACCAGTGAAGAGCACCGTACTGAACGCCTCACAGAACACAGCCAACAGACTGAATACATTATCATGACAGTGAAGTGTGCGCTGGGCTCGCTTTGGCCTAGTTTTGCCAACTTCCAGCTGAGAAACAATGACGAACGAGAAAAAAAAAGAAAAGTCTACAAGATTTACAAGACTTTTACTTGTCCTTAACTTAGTTTGCATTTCAAAAGACATCTCCTCGGACTCTTTTATGTAGATCAAGTTTATCTAAACCTCTCACGTAACGAAAATATGTTTAAAGAATGCTTTCGTAACATTCTTATTATATTAATAAAACGCTGATGTTTATAAATGTTCCCTGTCTATTTTTTCTCTGTAATGTAAAAGTTGGAGAAAACGTCGCGCAAATGTTACTTTTAAGTTACGTTTAAAAAACTAAACTAAACTTAAGAATGTTTAACGCAAATGTTTCAGAAAAAACATTTGAAGAATTATAATATAATTAAGTTTTAATTTGTGTTAAATTGATCGTAATGCTTTAAAATGCAATTAAAGACACATGTCGTTCCAAAGTTACATTGTCTAACTGTAGTTTTTACAAAAAAATAAATAAATAAATTGCCAGAATAATTTTGTAAAAAATACTGAAAATTGTGTGGTCAAAACTTGTAAATTTTATATTATAAAACTGTAATTTAGAAACAAGAAAATTTGAATGTAAACTAACTAATATACTGTATTCAACAATGCACCCTGCTATTAAAATATGTTTTGTTTCTCAAACATACTGACATCATAGTAATGCAGCTGGTAAAAGGTAAGGCCATGTGAAGAATAAAAGCTAATAATAAGTGTCTCCGCCACAAGCAGAAGTATATAATAATATATAGAAGGTGTCATTCACACGAACACAAAACAGCATCATGGTAACACTCATGACACTTCAATAATGCAATAAACATTTATTAAACAACAGAAAATGTAACATAAAACCAAAATTCTAAATAATGTCAACAAAAAGTATTAAAATTATTATAAAAATTGATTTGTTTTAATCACTTCTAAAAACAGTAAAATTAACAACATTTTACTGTAAAATGAACATTCATTTTACATTTAATTTTGGTTAGAAGTTCAACCATTTTTCCCCGTATATAGTACGGGACATTACTGTTAACCTATTAACAGGTTTTTTTTACAAGATTTTGCCGTTAAAATTACACTTATTTTTTTCAGTGTACCTTTCCGGCCTTGAATGTGGTAGTAGCATTGCTGTCTATGAAGGGTCAGAAATCACTCAAATATCATTATAAGCTTCTTAATTCATGTTCAAGTTGAACGAAAGTTTTACAGGTTTGGAACAACATGAGGGTGAGTAATTAATAATTGAATTGTAAATTTAGGGTGAACTAACCCTTTAAAGTTGCACTAATGCTAATCTTCAGAATAGCATGCTAACATACAATTTCTACACAACTATAATGTGCACAATATGCTCATTTTCTGTATGTGTGTGACATGACCTTCTATTGTCAGTGTGATTTCAAGAGGTCACGCTTTCCTCATTGGTAGTTTTAGCGGGTTTGGCATGCTGTCGGGGGAGCGAGCCCGGGAGAACGGCGAACCGCAAACATTAGTGGTATTAACCCTAGTGTGGGCAAGGGTTCGAAGCTCGGCTCGGTCCCAGACTGCTCCCCCTGGAGGTGTGAATTGAAAAATAGGCAGAGAAGTGGGAAAGGGATGCTTAAAGCGAGATGTGGAAGGATTGAAAGTTGGAGTTTTTATAGTAAATGGGGGAAGAATCTATTGGGCGAGAATGATTGGGAATAATTAGCTGACGGGCTACCAGCTGTGTTTGATTAAATCGTATCGCGTTCCTCTCGAAATGCGTTATTTGCAAAACGTTCACGAATAATTGAGAAGTAATGTCATCATTTTTAATAATGTTATTTTGAAGCAGAACGTTGACATCCGACCCAAAATTGGACTACAAATGCAAAACAACCGGCCAACAACGTAACACACGGTACTATTTATCAAAATGCTTGCAATTTCTTTCAGTTGTATGCAATTTTTTTATAGTTTTCAGAATACTCTCAAAACAGTGTTCATGAAAACAGAATACAGTATGATACCTTTTAGGTTTCGCTTGATTGTTAAGAGAACGAACCGGGAAAACCATCACGCAAATATTTTGCAGCTTTCATCATTTTCTATTGCATTAAACACCATATTATCAATTATCACAATAAATAAATATAAAAATTAAATAGTATACTCAAAATGTATGCTATAAATATAAAAATATATTTATAGTATAAAATATTAGTATATTAAAAATATACTATAAATTAAAAAATGTCCAACTCTATCAACTTTAACCAACAAATCATACATCATTTTAATGTACTTTTTTAAACAGAGACACATAATTTCGTCAGCATGATCACATATGTAAAACTGAATTTTCTTCAACATATCCTGCATCCTGAACGGTAGTATTTATCTATTCATCCACATGTATATTGCACATATTATTATGTTTCTTGGAACTACATTGTACCTCTTTCCCAGACGCTGAATGAAGATATTAAATCAAATCATCCTGAATGACTAATGACATAAACACAATGTAGGCTTTAAAATCAACTCTTTTTTTTAACATCAAAAACTGAATAATAACTGAATCATTCATTTTTCAGTGGTTTAATTATGAGTTTTCCACAAAAGACATAATGTCAAAAAGCAGACAGGATGCTATTGTTAACTTGTCCACCCACAAAGTGGGTATAATTATGTGTGGTACTTGGCAGTCGCTAACACTCCTGATGTTATGAGAACGAAGACAAAACATCTCCATTCATTCATTTAGTTGAGTTTTTTTCTTTTAAGGTGGGAGAAGCAGGTGTGGAAATATAATACCTTACCAGACGCAATGCCAGAAATTCAGCTTTCTTCATAATCAAGCTGTCTAGAGAATATAAAAATATGTTCACATACTGAAGAATGTACAGAGCTGGGTGTAAATAAAAAAAGTGCTTCATATGTAAATAACATTTAAATTGCTTGAATTCATTGAAAGCCTGGCATGGCGGCCATTTTGTGAAGACCTCAAAGTTGCTACACGAGTAACAAATTTAGGTTATAAAAACATTGTGGGATCATTGTTTCTAAATGTTTTCACTTTCTTGTCATGATTATAATATGTTACAAAAACATTTCTTATATCATTGTATTTACCACTTTTGTATTGACAAATATTAGTTCTTTTTACCTAAAAAAATTATTTGAACTGTTATTTAAACGTTTTTTTTTTTTTTAAATAATCTTAAATATCCAGTTCTCATTGGGATTATAATACTATTTATAGTTCAACATTACAACATTCCACTAACATTTTGTTTTACCCAAAAATATCATATTATGTAACAAAATACTAATATTTCCAAACAAAATATAACATTATCTAACAGCTAATACTCTAAGACTGTTCAAATATTCATTTTTCTTGATTATCATGATAATATAACATTATTTAAAGATGTCATAAACGTTTCATAAACACTGAACTGACATTTTAAACTCAAAATACTAATATATAAGTAATTTGACAGTTAATATACAAAATAAATTAATGTTTTAATGTTGATATTAGAATGTTATTTAACAATAACAAAAACCTTCTTAGAATGTTCATCAAATAAAGTCTTAAGTTCCGACCTTCCAAAATGCTGATTATGAGAACATGTATCAAATATTAATAATGTTATAAGAACGTTCCATGTGCATTACATCAATAACATTTTGTCCTAAAATTTATATAACTAAATAAATGCTAAAAAAATAAAAATAAATAAAGTTAGCTGTTAGCTGGAAATTTTCGGTCATTCAAGACTGTATAAAAATACTAAAATAGCAAAAGCTGTTGGAGAAGATGAAAACATGTATTTTTTGTGTAGCTAAAGCCCCAGCATAATTTTCCGCCATAAACTGTAAAGGCGGGAAACTAAGTACTGTAGCAGCACTTTATACAACAAACAAATAAAAGAACTAGCCTAAACTAATACTCTCTAATCGCTGACATGGCCAACACCTTGTCAAAGGAATATTGTTTTTATTAAGACGGGGGCTAAAGGTAAGCAACGTACTCGATCTGACACAATGCCTGCAATATCTCCACAGCTGGAGGTGGAAACTGGTTTTACCTTTGGGAGTCAATCTAATCTTCTTCCCCTCTTCCCCATCTGTGTTGCTGGGGGAAGGGTGAGGAAGCCAGTGGATCTGAAATTATGTTAGCGTTTGCTGACATCTAGTCCAAAAAAAATCCTGTTTGTGATTGTAATATGTGGAAAAAGGTGAAAAAAGCAGGTGCTGACAAACAGACAACGGCACATTCGCATTAGATGAGGTCACCTTAATCAAAGTTTACCAAGTTGTCAGAGCTTGCCCGCTACGATGTCTGATGCTGGGAAAATAATCTGATAATTATGAACCCAGACACGCATGAATGCCAACGCAGTAACATGAGTGCAGCCGCCTGTATGAGCCAAACTAACAACAGCCGTGGTTTTTAAATAAACTTTATTTTTTGCAATTCATCCAGAAACTGTTTGCACTGTTTACATTTACTGGGGGCGGGGGGGATGATCAATTATTGCAATGCAAACAAATCTTTTGATCTTTCTATTCAGTGTGAAATTATAATACATTTCCAGTCTCTTGAGATTTATCTGAGCAAATTATTTATAAATAATCCTAATATAACAGTTTGTAATGCAATAACCTGCCCCATATGCTCTAGCTTGCTTTTGCACATGGATTTATCAATATAACTAATAATAACATTTAAGAATACTGATACTTATGATTTGAATGATATTGTGTATAAATATGTGTATGTGCAATAACCTGCTTCACATGCCCTAGCTTGTATTTGCACATGGATTTATTAATATAACCAATATTTATATTTATATTCAAGAAATGAAACTTGTATAATGTATACATTCATTCCACGCAGACTGATATATTTCAAGTGTTTATTTCTTTTAATTTTGGTGATTATAACTGACAACTAATGAAAACCCCAAATTCAGTATCTCAGAAAATTTGTATATTGTTAAAAGGTTCAGTATTGAAGACACCTGGTTCTGCACTCTAATCAGGTAATTAACTCAAAACACCTCCAAAGGCCTTTAAATGGTCTCTCAGTCTAGTTCTGTAGACTACACAATCATGGGGAAGTCTGCTGATTTGACACTTGTCCAAAAGACGACCACTGACACCTTGCACAAGGAGGGCAAGACACAAAAGGTCATTGCAAAAGAGGCTCTGTGTCTGAGCACATTAATATAGAGGCGAAGGGAAAGAAAAGATTTGGTAGAAAAAAAGTGTACAAGCAATAGAGGTAACTGCACCCTGGAGGAAAGTGTGAAACAAAACCCATTCAAAAATGTGGGGGAGATTCACAAAGAGTGGACTGCAGCTGGAGTCAGTGCTTCAAGAACCACTACACACAGATGTATGTAAGACATGGGTTTCAAGTGTGTCAAGCCACTCTTAAGCAACAGACAGCATCAGAAGTGTCTCTGGACTGGACTGCTGCTGAGTGGTCCAAAGTTATGTTCTCTGATGAAAGTAAATTTAGCATTTCCTTAAGAAATCAGGGTCCCAGAGCCTGGAGGAGGAGAGGGGAGGAAGAGAATCCACGCTGCTTGAGGTCCAGTGTAATGTTTTCACAGTCAGTGATGGTTTGGGGTGCCATGTCATCTGCTGGTGTTGGTCCACTGTGCTTTCTGAGGTCCAAGGTCAATGCAGCTGTATACCAGGACATTTTAGAGCACTTCATGCTTCCTACTGTGGACCAACTTTATGGAGATGCAGATTTCATTTTCCAACTGGAGTTGGCACCTTCACACAGTGGGGACAGGATGACTGGTTGCAATCGAGGGAAAGATGGATGCGGTCAAGTACAGGGATATCTTGGACGAAAACCTTCTCCAGAGTGCTCAGGACCTCAGACTGCGCCGAAGGTTTACCTTCCAACGAGACAATGAACCTAAGCACACAGCTAAAATAACAAAGGAGTGGCTTCACAACAACTCCGTGACTGTTCTTGAATGGCCCAGCCAGAGCCCTTACTTAAACTCAATTGAGCATCTCTGGAGAGACCTAAAAATGGCTGTCCATCAACGTTACCATTCCAACCTGACAGAACTGGAGAGGATCTGCAAAAAGGAATGGCACAGGATCCCCAAATCGAGGTGCGAAAAACATCTTTCCCAAAAAGACTCATGGCTGTATTCGACCAAAAGGGTGCTTCTGGTTTATGCAATATACATACATCATATTTCAATGTGCATATCATTTTTCTCCCAAAGGTGCAATACCCTGACAGCCGAATGTGAAATTCCACCTTGAACATATTGATCAACGTGCAATAACTTTTTACAATTGCTGTGCAATTCCACTGAAAATATTTATCATTCTACCTCAGAACTGTTTTTACCCTCATCTCATCCCCTATCTGCACTATTTATTGTTAGCTACAGGTATCTTACTGTAACCAATTTGTTATTGTATTGTAAATATACCTCTTAATGTTCGCACTGAATAGGAAGATGCTCTTAATCTCATCGTATATGTATATAATGTACATTGTATATGTGTACAGTGACAATAAAGACATTTTAATTCTAATACTACTAAATACTGAGCATATGATATTTCAGTTTTTCTTTTTTAATAAATCAGCAAAAATGTCAACAATTCTGTCAATAAGGGGTTCTGTGTGTACATTAATGAGGGAATAAATGAAGTTAAATGATTTTAGCAAACGGCTGCAATATAACAAAGAGTGAAATTTTTTTTAAGGGGGGCTGAATTCTTTCCGTACCCACTGTATACACACACACAAATTAATATAAAAATATAAATAATCATTTAATTAACTAATTTATGTATATAAATATGTAATATGTTAACTAATGTTTTAATATATAAATATTAACACAATATGATATGAAATCGAAAGGATGTAGGAGCATTAAAAACAGTTAAAAAGAAAGAAATGAATTAATAAAACAGACAAAAAACAAATTGCTTTATCTAAAAAATAATACAAAATTTTTAATTATTGAGTAATACAAATATTAACAATAATTTGTAAAATTCATGTTATGTACTATAAACAAATACATAAAATAACGTTCTCATTTATGGCATCATGAGTCCCTTATATTTAAAATGTGAATTCTATGTTATATTAATGTAATATAATAAGGAATAGTAAATAAAAACTGAACATATTTTAATATAATTTAATATAATTGATAACAATTATATTAAAATATGTTCAGTTTTTATAAATAAATAAATAAAACAACTTTCCTTTCCACCTGACATTATGAAAGTATATGGATTCTGACATTTATCATTGATTTTTCAAAAAACAATAAAATACCAGTAGATATAAATATATACAATTATATTACAGAACTAAAATGTGGCGAATCACAAAACGTCCTGCTAAAAGCGAAGATCATTTGCATAAAAGACAAATTCGGGTCACACACACATACACCCACCCTCTGGTATTGTTTGACCTTCACTAGAGGTTTGAGGTTGGGGGTGTAAAGGTATCTCTGGCAGTCCTTCTTGAATCAGTAATGAGTCCTTCATTACTCAAGCCACGCTTCCCAAGAGACTTAACACACACCCGCTTGAGCGCAACAGCAACCCAAACCGCGGCAGAAGCCAAACACACTGGCTTTTGTAATTCACTCGTGCACATTAACAGCATTAATTGATATATTAAGCTGGAGTGATCTTCTTCACTGAGCTCTTGAGTTGGCAGAGTGAGTAATGAGCCTTCGCTCACTCTCAACAACAGACATTCAATAGCACGGGTGGAGATGTCACTTAATTAATCAAAGGAAAGCAGGAGAGATTGGAGGACGGTCTGGTGGCCAGCACAATCCCAGACTTTG
This sequence comes from Enteromius afrohamiltoni, assembly GCA_034779775.1. Classification (NCBI taxonomy): domain Eukaryota; kingdom Metazoa; phylum Chordata; class Actinopteri; order Cypriniformes; family Cyprinidae; genus Enteromius; species Enteromius afrohamiltoni. Next base: position 4,874,594 of record JAUYWG010000060.1, on the reverse strand, counting down.
ACTCTTTTATTGCTTCACGACTCTGCTTTTTATGCCACGTACAGTACGCTTATCTTAAGGATGGTCCTTCTGGAGTAACACGGGCTTGTGGTTTGCTCATCATGTCGATAGGGACATTTCACGCAAAGATCAAGCCTACAACCTTTCTGCTATCATCTGAAAATTTCAACCCTACACCTGTGATCTGGCATTGGCAAAGTGGTAATGTAATCTATTCATTAGGATATCACACACACAAAATTCCTCCCTCTCTTGTCCTATAACTTCCTGTGTTAATTCCTGTTTCAATTAGTAAGCACTACATATCGTACTGCATGACTGTGTATGTGACAAATAAAATTTGAATTTGAATTTTCCTAATTAATGCAAATAATCTGAAAAGAAATAAAATAAAATAAATTATATATATAAATATATATATATATACACACACACACACACATTTGTATTTTCTTAAAGTACAAAATATAAAAAAATATATTAAACACATTAAATATAAAATATAACATTAGAAATCAACAATACTGAACAACAAAAAATGTTTAAGAATAAATACATGAACCAACAACAACAAAAATATATATTTTCACCCCACATCATGAATCTTTTATACTTCTATCACTGATTCTGCATTAGGTATTATTTTATACATTATAGAAAATATCATATGACATATATATATATATATATAATTCTAATTCAAATAATGTAGTTATTATTTATATTAAACATTATTAAATTATTACATATTAGTAAAATAAAAGAAAACATTTCTTACATTTCATTATCAAATAAAAATAAATTTGACATCATAAATACTTTTACGTCTTAAGCCCTATGCGGACGGGACTAGTTTTACAGGGGGTCGTTAGAGAAAGTTTTGTTTCACAGACGTACTTGGTGATTTTTAATTCCGTCCGAATCTGCCATTTCCAGAGCAAATTACCTACTGTTTTTCAGCAAACTCAGTGGTCTTCTGAGAAAATATAATAATCCGAATGCGATGTCGGTGATTGCCGGTCATATTTAGTTTTACAACGCGTTGCCTTGTGTGTTTTGGCCAGCGCGATATGCCATAGATACTCTTACCGCACCCAAGTTTGATATAGAAAATAAGAAATAAACACAAATAAAGAGCCAGATCACGTAAACTGTTAAGACTGGCTATTGTAATATCAGTATAGATATCGGTAAAGATTACTCATGTTAATTTCTGCACTCGGTTACATATGTTACCCTTTCAGTCTAATCACTCCGACGTTACATATGGGAACTCGCCAGAGAGACCAAATGCCTTTGAGCTTTATACAAAAGGCCAATGAATATTGGCGTGCACTTGTTTGCTCTCAGGTGCACCTCATCGCTGTGTGAGTATAAAAGGGGAAAAGCGGAATGCACATGCAGATTTTAGCTTCAGAGCTGAAGCCATTCTGAGCTACTTCAGGAGACCCCCTCTGCGAGTTTGGAGACCGATACAAGGGCGGCTGTCAGCGGATCCTGTGGGCTGGTAGCCTTTTTAAAGGCTTGATGTGCCAGTCATCTTGCAAATCCAGCGAGCAAAGACCTTTTGAGTGCACGGAGCCATGATAGGTCTTCCCAGGGCAACCGGAAGAAAGAGCAATTTTTTCCCCAGCTTTTGTGAATGGTCAGTGCGTTCATTGCGAGCATATGACCATGGCTATTCACTCTCTCCCAGTGCCATTCTTCACGGAGGTGCACGAAGAGCTTTCCAGGTCATGGCGAGCCCCTTACTTGTCGCACCTGCGCCCAGGCTCTTCTGCCCTCGCCACTCTTGATGGCGGTGCAGCCAGGGGGTATGCGGCGATCCCTCAGGTCGAGCGCGCTGTGGCGGTGCACCTATGCCCACGCAGAGCTGCCTGTTGTGATCAGCCGCGTCTCCCCTCCGAGGGGTGTAGACTTTTGTCCGCTCTCGCTGGCGATGTCTACTACGCCGCCGAGCAGGCTGCTACCGCCGCGCACGCGCTTGCAACACTTCAAGTCTATTAGGCTAGAGTGTTGCAGCTCCTGCACTAGAGTGGGCTGGACCAGGGGGTGATGCAGGAACTCTGCGCCGCGACTGACTTCGCTCTTCGGACGACGAAGGTCGTGGCGCGTGCCCTTGGCCAGGTGACATTCAGGAGCAACTTCAATGGCTGAGCCTAATGCAGGTGGCGGCCACCGAGAGAGCACACTTTCTCAATGCCCCCATCTTCCAGGCTGGCCTATTCGGCGACACTGGACTTAGCCCAGGAGTTCTCCACAGTTCAGTAGCAGACCGAGGCGATGTCTCACGTCCTGCCTCGGCTGGCCAGCCTGCCCCCAAGTGCTCCTCTGTCTGCTCGTCGCCGAGGGCGTACCTCTGCGGCATCCAGAAATTCTGCTCTGACCCCCGACCAACCGGCGGCCCGTCGTCGAGCTGGCTGCGGTCGAGGGGCGCCGCCTGCTGATCAGGGACCAGCCTTTAACACTCCTGGGACATATGGCAGCTGCAGCTGCGGTCACGCCGCTAGGCTTGTTACATATGAGACACATATGGTTACACAATCGGGTACCGAGATGGGCATGGCACCATGGCACACTTCGGATAGGCGTTTCCCCAAAGTGTTGCCGCCTTTTCAGCCGTGGGACAATCCTGCTTTCCTACTGGTTGGGGTACCTCTAGGACAGCTTTCGAGACATGTCGTGGTCAACACAGATGCCTCTCTCACGGGCTGGGGTGCCGTATGCAACGGGCTAGCAGCCTCGCGTCCCTGGACAGGTGTCCGACTGCTTTGGCACATCAACTGCCTAGAGCTGATGGCAGTGTTTCTCACGCTTTCCCCCAGTGAGCCTCCTTGCACAGACACTGTGCAAGATCAGGGAGGACGAGGAATGGGCCATGCTGGTAGCGCCTTACTGGCCCTCCCGGACATGGTTTGCAGACCTCGCGTTCCTCGCGGCAGCCCCTCCTTGGAAAATCCCCTGGAGGAAAGACCCGCATCCCGAACTCTGGAACCTGCACGTGTGGCTTCTGGATGGGACGTGGCAGACTTCTCCAGCCTTTCCAGCGCTGCCGTAGATACCATCACTCAAGCCCTAGCCGGGTTGCGGCTGCCTCCGTTCGAGCCACTTCGTGCTGGCCTCTATTAAGAGGGTAGGGGATCTGCAAGCCTTCTCTGTCGACGAAGAGTGCCTACAGTTCGGCCCG
>JAUYWG010000060.1:4839058-4864322 GCA_034779775.1 Enteromius afrohamiltoni | reverse complement strand
CAGATCTCGCTTCGGGAGCCGCTCGCAGGGGGGGGGCTCTGTCACGGATCAATCCTCTGTGGCCCTCTCCGGCCATCAGCAGCGGGAACCTTCCCCCGAATACGCTTCCCGCGCCCGTTTCCCGCCTTCCTGCCAGCATAAAAGCTCAGACTTTTGCCCTGGACAGACGCGAAGTCTCGATTTGCCTCGGCTATCGTTTCCAAGCGTTTCTCAGAGTTTACTACCGTTTGTCTTCCCGTGTTTGATTTCCGCCTGTCTTTGTTTTCCGCCTTTTGCCGCCTGTCCCGAACTTTTGCCTGTCCCCCGACTACGAGTATTGCCTGTCCTGTATTATACCTGTCTGCCTGTGTAACTAACTTTGCCTGTACGATTCCTCTAATAAACATTGTTGCAATATGGATCCACATGACTCCCGCGATTCACAACAATTGTCAAGTCAAGGTACTAAATTTATGTAATTATTAGAAAACACAAGCAAAACAATGTTCATTTTAAAACGTCATATTTATTTTTAGTCCCAAATTTGACTACATTTTCCTGGTAATGCACTTTTTGAATAATTTTTGTGTATAATATGTCACAGTTCACTATATTTTGATATCCTCGTTTAGATAAATGAAATAATGATATCTAAAATATATACCTAAAGTACATCCTGTATCTGAAAAGTTTTTTGTTTGACTATATATATATTACACAGAGTCAAAAACATTTTAACACATAAACATATATTTAAAAAAAATTATATTTAATATGCATATATATATATATATATATATATATATACACACACAAAATATAAATAAACATATATGTTTTACAAACTATGTTTAATAATTATTCAAATGTGAAATTATTAATATTATCATAAAAAAATTGTTAACCCATTTATTGAACAATAACAACAACAATAATAATAGAATATAAAATTATTTCAACTATACCTAAATCTACACCAATATGATAATGATATATACTTAGAAAAAAAGAGAGGCAAATTTACATGTCAGAAAAAGCTGAACAATGAAGAATATTGCCATAGATTTAATTGAAACACTCTTTGATTTCAATTCCCTTGCATTCTGTTTCTCCCTGACGGAGGAACGCAACGCAATTAAATTCCACAGTGACTTTGTAGAAAACGTCCCCCAGGGGACTGTTAATTAACCGGCATATAATGAATTATGCCACGCGTCAGGCGAACACCATGGCAACAACAGAGAGAACAGACTGTCCCCTTCCAGCTCGCCCACCCCCTTCTATTTAGATAAAATAGCGACATACTTATTAGTGCTTTCTTTTTCCCCTGCCTGTTTCATTATTCAATTTAGCTGCACATTACATTTTTAATTGTTTTGTTTGTGATAAGAGAAGAAACAATTAAAGAAAGACCTCTCGTCCTCCACGCTGAGTCCTTGGCTAGACTTGTTGCTGTTTAAATAACATGCTTCTATTAAAATTCCTCAGTAAAGTTTCTGTCTTCATTAAACTTTTAACATTTTCTGATAAAAAACCATTCGAAACCTATTTTACTGAGTGAAACAAGTCCCTAAAAGCCTTCTCAGCAAATAATTGTATCATTAAAAATGATTGACAGGTACAAAGCATTCTTGATTGGCTAAAACAAATGTGAATATACTAGAAAATAAAGAATAAAAAAGTGGTATTTCCCACAGTTGGCATGCATCATGATTTCATATAAAGTGTAATTTCTCTACACTACACTTTTATATCAACTGCACAGCAGAAAAGGGCACATACTAAAATCTTTAAGCGATAGATGAAGTGTAGCATCTAAAACAGCATGTATATTAATATTCAGAGCTCTCCAGAGTCTGTCTTCATTACATCTCCAAAAAGATTGCTTTTGTGCAGCAGGGTTTTCAGAGTCTTTGGGAAACAAATTCCCTCACATCAGTAGCAGTTTTAAGACCCCATCAATCAGACTGAGTGGACAGAGATACATCTCTAATGGTCAAAGGAAAGCTATACAGAGGCACGTTTGGCAGGGGGGCAGAAAAAAAGACCAACAACCCATCCACATACACGACACATCCAAACAATAGGAATAGGATAGGAATTACAGCTGCAGCCTCTTAAAGTGAAAGAATTTAAATCATACTATCATTCAGTGGTATTTAAATATTACTTACATACTAATATATATATATCTTTTTTTTTTTTTTAAATTTGCTTATATTTTTTATATTTTCAGTTTTAGTCACACTTTTTTATTAAGTTTCAGTTCTCCTTATTACAAACAATTAACCTTTGCCTCAATAAAATCCTAATTAATCAATTATTAATTACTATATTTTGATATATGTGTTAGACATTTTTATAAATTTTTATTAAAAACTACATTTAAGTTATTTCTATTTTTCTCTACTATTTATATTTGTTCTTCACTTCACTTATTTAACTTTTATTTTAGCTTTAATTTATAGAATATGTTTAGGTTAGTTTTTTTTTTAACATTGTGTACTTTAAGTGAGAGTCAGATTAAATATATGAAACAAATTAAACATATGAAACATTCTACCCCTCCCCCCTCCAAGGACACCTGACGCAGACTGTACAGACTGTTACAGGCTTACACACCAACACGCACACACATAACAGCTACAGATTGACTTTTACCTTCACCCTACCCAACGCCTTCATGTGCTTATTCCCTTCATTGTGGGTAGGCTCTCTAGCTGCAGGAATCAGAAGTTGTTTGCCTACATTGGACATTTCCACATCCCCTGTACCCTCCAATGTTGCAATGTTATGTCCTGTGATTACATGTTTCATGTGCTTTTGCTGAGGTGTTTTTTACCCCTGATCGCACACTGCCCAGTGTACATGGCGCCGACAAATGGCTGCCATCGCGACTCTGTGGTCGCACAAGACATTTCACTGCATATTGTACTCTATGATTGTGTATGTGACAATAAATTGAATTTGATTTGAATTTGAATTGCTCATTCTCATATCTCAAACTATTGTACAGAAATTAAAATGCTATAAATAAAAAAATAAAAATCTAAAAGTATAACGTCTGTATTTATAATTAATTTTATTATTAACTCACTTTTTTATTGCTACAAATGATGATGTGCATTTTGTTTTTTATATTTTTATATATTTTAATTAAAATTATTACGATTTTATGGAATTCTTTTTTTAAATTTAAGCTTTATTTACAGACACTTACATTTTGCATTCCTTCTAAGATGGCACCTTTTATGTGTTGTTTCGATATCCATGTTTGTTGTGTAAGAAAGTGCAGCAAGCTAGAATTAAAATTATATTAGAATTAAGAGCGGTTTAAGTCTATTTTGGCAATTGACATAATGAAAAAGATTCCTCATGTGAACTATCCTGGGGTGCGTTTCACAAAAGCAACTATGTTTGCAAGTGCCATCAATACCAATAGAGTTTAATAGAACTTACCACCATAGTTAGCTAACGACGCTTTTAGGAAACGTGTTCCAGAACAATTTCCGAAAAACTTCAGCTTAGAGATTGCATTAAAATACGATGCGCAGATCCACTTGTGTTATATGTGTTAGTGTTTGTGTGTTGATGTATGTTTACATTAGATAGCGGGTTATGAATGCATTCATACTCATTAGCATCCCTCCCTGACACTTCCCGGCTTATAGCTCTGCGTAAGTCAAGCCTGGGGTTTTCTTCATTCGCCATTTTCATGGGGAGACCTCATAAATTACTTAGCTTTATGCAAAAGAGTATTACATCATACTGTCCGCTCAAAGCTAAAGGACGCACTGAAGATTTAGAGAAAAATAATGACGACCTTTGATGTAAACCCAACCATGAGACGCATAAATCTTCCCAGTAGCGCAAGATGACTCACTCTTGGGACACACCATTGCAATGTTAATTTCTCAATAAGTCTTGATCAGAGACAGACTGGGACTAAGGCTTTGGTTTTTACGTGAAAAGCGCTGCAGGTCATCAGATTGAAGATCTCACTCAGCTCTGAAGTTGTAGTGACACTTAAGATGCCAGGTTATCATGATATCCCATCACACTTTCTGTACTATTCAGTGTGTAACACGTCCTAGCTTTGCAAGACACTTTATATGGGTCGCACATAAAAGGCATCTGAAAAGGACCCGTAATTGGTAACAAGTTGTAGACTGCAAAAATCCTTTTCTTAAGGAGCATGTTTGAATAATCTTCCAGTTAAAATATGTCCAGATCCTTAAGACAAGACTCGTATAAAATATTAAAACATGTTTACATAAAGTTAATCTTTAATACAAGTGCATTTTGTCTTACTTCACCGGCAGATTGTTTTTCTTTTTTTAGAAATAACAAAATACACATAACTGAAGGCATGATCTATTAAGTCTTAAAATCTTACTTTTCAAATAAATATATCTTGTTTTAAAGATCTTAAACAAGACAAAAAGTGGCTTAAAAAAATCACTACTTGCACTGAAGAGGGTTCAAAACTCTTTGCATGAAACTGGATTTAGGAAAGTTACTAAAAACATTAGCATTAGCACGCTAACAGACTTAGCAAGGTTCTCCAGTGTGACAATAATTACCCTGAAAAACAAAACAGAAGGTTTTTGTCAATACTCACTATAGGTACTGTATTACGTTTAAAAAAAACTACTGACATTTGTTATAACATCCACTTCAAACATTAGCTTTCGTAAAGATGGCTACGCACTTGTTTCTCTGATGTAGCAAGAGTAGTAAGCTTGTAAGTTTGCTAACATGTTAGATTAGGTAACACTTTTTAACTATTAACCACATCTTTTTCCTCAATACATTCTGAATTTGCTGCTAGTTGTTAAAGTTAGGTATTGGGTAGGATTAGGGATGTACAATAATGCATTAATATGTGATTAATTAGCACTAATAAATGTAATAGTAATTAGATGCTAATAAGCAACTAATAATGTAACCGTAAAATAAAGCGTTACCATATATTTTAGTATTAATTTTCCAACCCACCATGCAACAGTATCAATGTTATGTATTAGGCTACTACTAGTTGTGCACTAATGACATATTTAAGCCGTTGTTTTTTTTAATGCAAGATAGGTTAATTAAATTCCAGTCAGCCACTAAAAACTCATAGGTCATTGTGAAAGCGAATAACCTCACCAGGGTCTTGAAGACCTAAGGGAATAATGGATATAATTTCACAAGCTGTTCAAAGTGACCTTCTTCTCAACCCCTGACACAAATCTACTGTACTTTCCCAGCTTTCTTGCCTGCCAGTGACGCAAGTCTTCACAGTAAAGCAACGCGGCCAGGGCTGGGTTGGGTTTGGACATAATGTGAAACCAAAACGTCTGGTTTTAATGGAGCAATGAAAGACGTTACAAAATGGCTTCCAGAGCTGCCAACTGAGCTGCCCTCTGTACCCTCCCAAACGCAGCTGCAGTAGCGACAGACTTTGTCATCATGCCAAGGAGGTCTTCAACACTCCCCTTGGTCTGATCTCGCTGCAGATTGATCACAGAGCAAACCCTGGACTAATGACACCGTCTCACCACTCTTGACATGTGCGCTGGCGTTGACTTGGACTATTTTTGTTTGGTGGGCAAGCTTGAAACTAGCGCATCTGGCGGTTCTTAATGTCTTCTTTTTGGCTGAAAGCAAACATTCAGGGAAAGCTTTATAAAAAGAAATGCACATGAGCCATAGCTGTGCTTTTTACAGTTTGTCAGATAGTTCAATATGTTCTTAGTAAGATCTTGTTTAAAAGATGAAACATATCACTAATGGTCTTCAACTTTAGGATATACGGTACAACTTAGGAAACTTAAGTCATGACTGACATTGCTGACTTGTCAATTGCATTTTGACATTCTCACTGACAAGCAAAATTGCTATAAAAACCCAAACAACCCTTGGTTTCTCAGTAGATGGTCGTAGGAGCGTAGTAAGAAATTGCACTGCAGAACTGTCGCCAAAATTATAGCAAGTTATAGCAAGAATCCAAGCCTCTCTCGCCTCCCCTGAGCCCATTGAGTTTTAAGGGACACCCTAAAAAATAAGGTGGGCTTACAGGAGGGTAATTGAGAATGAATGGGGTAAAGATACTTAAATGATATACTGTAGTAATATGATTGGATATGACTGGTTATGTGTTCAATCCCATGTTCTGTGTTTGTGTTTCCAAGTTTGCAAAATATATTGGCATTAATGGGAAGACTAATTTAAAAACGTAAATTAACAACTTGCATACTTCGCAATAAGTGGATATATCTAAGTGGTTAGTAATCAGCTAGGTGAAATTTAAGAAAATTGGTGATAAAGAGTTTAGCATGTAGTTTGATTGATTTGTCCCGATTCAATTTATATGGGACTGACTTGTCCCAACTGTTTGTTTTTGTTTGTTTTTTTACATCAAAGGAAATCAGGAGGAAATTGTCATATTACAAGTATTTATCATCGTATCGTATTGAATTGATCGTATTGTATTACAACATTGTGTATTTCAAGCTCCCAATCATCTTTAATCTTAAATAAACTTTGGAATTCAAGGAATACTTCATGTCAGTTAAACTGATTTTTAATGTGTATTTTAAGATGTTATCTTTAATGTGTTCAATGGCTTTAATTATCAGAAGTCTCACAATGCATGCTCATCCTACACAATCCTACACAGTTGATCTCTTATGAATTCCTTGTCTCCAATTTCTCAGAAAATGCACCTGGCTACAATGATATTGTTGAGCTTAAGGTTTGGAAGGTCAGGGTTAGGGTTAAGAGCGCATGTTCTGACCACAGGAGTTTTGGGATCTACCTGGTTGAAGTTCTCTAGCTTTTCCTTCACGTTGACCAGGATTGGATCCGCACGTCTGATCTTTATCTCTGGATTGTGTTTCTGGGCTTGCAGTCCATTCCCCACCACGTGACCTGTATAACTGTAGCAGAAACAGAGCAAGAGATAAGCACAGAAATAAAGCACTTTTTGTCTGATGATAACGATCTCCCAATTTTGAGGTCTGGAGTCCTAAAAATGCAAGGAATGCTCAAGGCTTGTCTATTAGAAACAGGCCCAAGGATTGATCGGATGTTCAGACAGCTATTTCACCCACATAAATGATTCATTATGAAGCCTGCAGTGAAGCCTGAAGACACAACTGTGCTGCAAATGTAGGTATTGACCCTGCACCCTTTTATTAGAGACGTTAAAGAAGGTGGATGGAGGGTGTCCTTCAAAAAAGGCCAGGTTGGTGCAACTGACACAAGCAACATAATATGCTGACCTACTAAGCAGTATTCAAGACAGCACAATAGATTCAGACAGGTTGACAATAAAACCGTTTTATGGATCTCTGACAATGCTATTCAATGAAGGATGTTGATGAGGAACCAAACTTGAGGAAAAGGTCTCAATAGGTCTTCAATCTTCACTCTTCGGGGGGACAGCTCAACATTGGTTACCATAGTGACTGTCAGAGTGCCATGTTCAGCAGCCTATAAGATCAATGGGTCAAGCTCAGGAGGGCAGGTAGGTTAAGACTTTGATTAAGCACAGAGCGTGAACTTTAAATACAGATACAAATGGTTGGTAGGGTGGCTCGATTATAGGCATGGAGAGATGCAAAGATTTTATCGACAAAAATAAGCAAAAAATATTTAAATAGAAGTAAATGGACAATAACATAATTTAGAGACTAACAAAAAACAAACAAACAAAAAAACAATAGCGTTGATTGCCTCTACAAACACGCTGCCATGATGGTCGATAGAATGTTCTTATGTGGTTGCTAGGGTGTTGCTAGGGCGCTACTTTGTGTTTCTAATCAAATAAACCCAATTTTAAAGCCCACATTTAAAATGTCAAAATGCACTTAAAAACATAAGCATCATATCTAGAATGTTTCTATGTGGTTGCTAGGATGTTGCTAGGGTGTTATTTTGTGTTCCAAGTCAAATGAGCCCAATTTTAAAGCACACAATTCAAAACTCCAAAAGCATGCATGAAAGTAATATGATATGCATCACATTTAGAATGCTGATGTGGTTACTAGGGTGTTGCTAGGGCTGCTTTACATTCTGTTCCAAGTCAAATTAAACTAATTTTAAAGCCAATAATTAAAATGTCAAAATGCACTTAATAACATAATATGTACTGTATCATATCTAGAATGTTTCTATGTGGATGCTAAGGTGTTGCTAAGGCGTTATTTTGTGTTCCAAGTCAAAGGAGCCCAATTTAAAGTGAACAAATTAAAAGTTCCAAAGTTTGCATGAAATGTAACATGATATGTATCATATTTAGTTAGTTACCAAGGAGTTGCTGATACACACAAATTACGCTAATGTTTTTCAAACTAAAATTTAATAAAATTACATTATTCAATGACATGACAAAATAATGGAATAATAATAATGGAGCATAAAATAACTTTATATCAAGAGACAAATGTATGTTAATTAACACAGGCAACACCTTTCAATCTGTTGCAAATTTCCATATCATGAAAAGTAAACGTCACACATCCATCAACTTATGCAAAACCGTTTTTTTTTTTTTTTAAGCAATTTTCAAGATTATTTAGCAGAAGCTATTTCCAGCAGCAGCAGTGTCCTTGAGACAGACGGGAAGACAGACAGTCAGACAGACGGATCAAAGGGTTAACAGCGGGGGGCATATCAAGCACAGCGGGAGGGCAGAATAATGCAGCCGTGTGCTTGCACATCAATATATGAATGCATGTGGGAGAATCGGCCTGCTGTTTTCACCACAGCTAATCTGAGTGAATAAATAATGACCCCAGACACCTCATGCTTCATCCGAACACACGGCTCACTTTGCAAGGTGGAAGCACTTTGTCAGGAACCGATGTGAGACAGACTTGTTTGTTGGTTTGTGCTTTTAGCTGTTGTGCGTAAATGCATTTGGGCGGAAGGTACCATGGAGGTGAGATATGCGAGTATTTACTATACGAGAGGAGCGGATTATGTGGCTTATTTAAAAGAAGAATGAGCTGTCTGTGGATACTGTCATTTTTACTAGATCGTTCTTTCTTCTGTGAGCCAAATGTGCTCCATATGCGCATAATTAAAGAGGAAACAATCTGCTCGACGTGTTTCAATAAACATACAGCCAACCTTAAGACTGATCATCACGAATAGACATTTGTATGGTAATTTAGTACAGCATGACTGTTGAAATGTTTGCTTGTCTACCTTTATTTCTCTGCAGATACTCCATGACGCACTTCATTTTGAGCGTACTGCATTTTTGATGAGACATTACAAGTCTATCAGTGGCTTCACATATCCATTTTTAATAGCTAATTTTAATAGCTATTAGTTGAAATTAAAAGCGGCTCTACTGAATGTCGTAATAAATGTTATTGGTATTGGTACAGTCAGTATTGAACGAATTAAACAGTTCTGGTACAGTCAGTAGGCATACTGATTAAAACGAATTCAATTTAGGGTTGATAGCAAGTTGCTAGCGTTTCAAGAGATGAGGTTGTTAGATTCTAGACTGTCAATGCATGTGATTTTTTTCAATTTGCCTAGCAAAAAAAATAAAACTATCCAAAAAAAAGATATTCCTAAAAAGGAGGCGTCAACTAAAATAGACACCTGTGTTGATTAGGAATTGTTTGAGGTGTTTAAAGAGCTAGTTCACACAAAAATAAAAATACTGTCATTATTAACCTTCAATTCAACTTCAGAACACAAATTAAGTTATTTTCAATGAATTCTGAGACCTTTCTTACCCTGCATAAACAGAAATGGACTACTAAAGCTAGCAAGGAGATCATTAAAACGTTCAAGTGCGTTCAAGTATTTTAACATTTTCCTGTGGCAAGAAATTAATGACTGAATTTAGATTTTTGTGTGAACTGCTTCTTTAAGAAATATGCAGCTTTAGTAGAAATACAGTTTTATTACTAATAGTTTCTAGACAAAAATAGTGCAGACACTGGCCAAGATTGAAACTTACTATAGTTACTTCAGTGACCTTTAGCACAAGTATGAGCAATTGTTAATTCAAATTGCCTCAGGAAGTGCCTCTAATATTAGCATAGCTAACCACGTTTTCACCCACACACAATCCAATCACATACCGATATAATCAAGTCCTGTTTTTTCTAAAAAGAGTTCATACACAAAAGAAAGACCACAACCAACAAGTCACCTCATAAAGTACTTTGATTATGACACAGAGAAACTGCTTCAAATCAACTACAAAGAGCATTAGACTCTCTAAACAGATGTGTTAGCGAGAACATGCAGTTCAGAGCAGTGGGCCTGTCACTGCGCTCATCCACATTTCTCACAATAATTAGCGGCTAAATTATGAACCAGAAAAAAATATTTACCCAGCTCAAGACCAAAGAGTTTGGAGTTCCCCTTCGACTAAACGCTGCTTATTTTCCCATAGAAACCACACACACATCCCCCTGTGAGGAGCAAAGCTCCAATTAAATTCATCTGCTATATTGGATTAGCTCATTTGTTTGCTCAGAAGGTTATGAAACTCGGCACTAACGAGCTAGCAATATCCGTTCTTCATGAGCTGTGCATTAGAGGTTTCTTCATTCTTTTCCACAAGTTATTGCCTTTGGCATTGACACTAATATTTCAACAAGTCCTTTTCTATAGAATACACAGCTTTGGTGTATAGCATCTGAGTAAGCTATGCTATCCTGTCTTACGTCAGCACAAATTCAGCTGTGTGCTTTCTCATGTGTGTAATAACCGGGTGTAAGACCTTCTGGTTGCTAGTTTTCCATCCTATTTATTGTCTGTGGTCTATGAAGTTGGGAAGGGCCCATGCTAATGTAGGACAGCTGTAACATATCTAGCCCGCTTTGAACTGCACAAAGCTAACAGCTCTGTTCTGTATTAAAGCAGCTGTTTGGAATTGAGTAGTTCAATAGTAAGTTGTAATACAAGCACTGGATATCCTATAAGCAGTTACAGTATCCGTTACCGTTTTTCAGGTCAATCAGCCACTATTAATACTGCAAATGTTAGCGTATCATGTGGCATTTGTATGCTATATATCGAAACCTGTTTATACAGCACTAAGGCCTATCCATAAAATACTGTCTAGGTAGATAGTTCACTAAATTTACATATGGCCTCAATGGAGAGTATAAATAGTAATAGTAGCTCAATTGCTAACCACAGTCCTTTTTATGCTAAAACTGCACTGTGGTGTTTTTAAGTCCTTATCATTATAATGATACCAAAACACCTACTTTAGGCTTAATATAGCAGACACTGTGTGTACTAGCATTACTATCAAGCAGAGATGTAAGTAAACCTACAGTGAAGTTTAAACATGCTAAACGGTATGATCATTTTATATAGAAGAAGTACAAATGTGAGTGAAATTGAACAAATAAACAATTAATTACATTCTTAATTGGTCAAATGTAGCATTTAGCTAAGTTTTGTTGCTCAAACCAATGTTTTGAAACAAATCCTTTTGCAAAAGCCAAATTTAGATGGTTCTTACTTGTCTAGTTTAATGTCTTTCTGTCAATTTTATGATGTTTTGAACATGGTAAACTATTGTAGATAAGCAAGAAATTGGCTAACAGCTGTTCATATCGGTAGTTCAGGGTAGTTTTTGAAACATTGGTTTTCTGACCATTTTGAATTAGTTAACCGGTTAATGATACTTGGACTAACTAATAACCTGGTTAGACTGGATATAAACAACCATGTTCCAAGTTTAAGGCCAATCATACAGCTAGAAACTAGCTTAACCAGGCTAAACCTAAACCTAAAACCACAAAAGGTTACAGAATATCTTAAGCTCTTTAAAACCAAAATAAGTGTTTTGGTGAGAATAAAAGTACGTCCTCAATAAAAACACATAATCTAATATAGCTGAAATGGAGGAAAAAGCCAGTCTAAGACCACAGAGGAAAGGAAAACTAAGCAGGTCCCAACACTGAGAATGAGGCTGGAGCGTTTCATGACGATTGAGTGAGTTAGTGAGTCAGCAGTGGCCTTCCTTTTCCAATCTGTTCACCACTTTATGTAAGTTAAGGTTCAACAGTGGCGTCGGTAATGGATAAAATGTGAGAGAGAACAAGAGAGAAACTAAGAACAGCCCAAAATACCAAAGGACTTTGACCACGGAGGGTAGTCGCCTAAAATGAAAACAAAAACAAACTGTTTCCACAGTAACCTCACACATTCAGTCGCTTGGAGTCTGGCTGACACCAAGTTATAAGTCATGCTAGCATTTCCTTGGTTAACTCCTCCATCCTATGAAACATTCATTCACACACTGCACTGTGCAATGGGAGGTGAACCACAACTCCAGCTAAGCGTTTTCTTAAACGATCTTGTTCGCTCGATTTGAAATGTTACATAGCCATCTAAATGGACCAGGAAATTCCAAGCCAAAAATGCATGTTTTGGACTGAACTCCAAAAAAAGCTTGTCCATCGTGTGAACACATGTTTTCCTCAGTGTGTTTCTTTGACCCTACTGTTTATTAGGACCAAGTGACAGAATATTTTTAGATGGCTAATCCATTAGTTTCATGCAATCATTTGTGGAAATTTTTGCCTCATGGTTGAATTTAACGTTCATACCATTAACTAACAATATATTTTGTCCAAAAGGGGGCAGTGTTGACTTATTTGAAGAGGTTGTGCTCAAAGGAAAACAAGTTATGCCCAGAATAGCATGCTAATATGCTATTTTGTACTATTTCTGCAGGGTATAGCATATATTTATATAATTATCTGCAAACTACATCAAAACCTGCAGTATACAACAGAGGGCACAGAAAGGAATCCCACAATACACTGCAACTTAATGTTCCATTTCCTGTGTGACAAATGAACTGTATTATCAGCTGTAATGTACCTTTTTGACTCATTATTTTATCAGGCTGTTGAATGTTAAGGCATTTTATACAAAATGAAAAAAAAAAAGATTTCCAAAAGTGCTTGATACTCACTACAAGAAATATAGTATACAACTGTTACTGATTAATGTGTTCATCTGTGCTAGTGTTTTTCAGTATAGAGAAAGCTACGGCTACGACTATTTTAAATGTTAGCACTTTCATGCTAATTAGCATGTTCTGTCTCATGTTTGTAAAACAGAAGGCAGTATTTAGTGTATACTGATTTGTATGATGATAATTAGATCCAATAGGCTTTGTACCAACAAATGGAGAGCGTGACCATTAAATTCTGTGAGTGTTGGCATAGAGAAAAGGGATTAGTTTGCTAATCTGTTTGAGTAGTTTGTGGAATTGTGGGAAATTGTGGAAAATGTGTTGCAAGATTTTACAATGCCAAACTGAGTTCTTAAAGACCAAGATTAGTTCTCACCTAAATGCCATGTAGCCAAAATGTAGCATCATAATGTTTACATTTGTATTGAACCTATTTGCGACAATTAAGTGACATTTAGGGAACAACTACAATCTTTCAGAAAAAGCAATTCAGGTTGACATAATAAAAGCTTGTTTTGTCTTAATACAGACACTTGTTGAAAAAAAGATTAGCAAGCTAGTCGGTTTGCTCCATGGTGACAATGGCCTGTCTCCAGCACTACCCAGTGTTTGGGCCCCCAGTATGGACGGTGCCAGCATTGCGTTGTTGCCGTAGCGTGGACGGCGACGGAGCAATTTGTCCAGGGGGTGAATGGGGAGTGGGATCTCTAACCTCTGAGCCAAAGCTGAGGAGCAAATAAGGCCAGAACAGGGATATATCTGGAACCAACTTTGTCCATTCAAGCAAAGCGATTGTGGATATTTTTTGTTGCAAAAGTCAAAAGAGAATAAGTCAAAAATGAACGTATGCTGATAGCAAAACCACCTATATGCAAATGTTTGTTTTGAGTGTATGTTTTTCAGGGAATCTCATTTGTGTCACAATAGAGGTCCAGGACTTTCTGAATGAAGCTTCTGTCTGGATGAGGACTGGAGAAAAGCCACGATAATCCATGGCAACCATCACTCTTGGCCATCTTATGAACTTCATGACCTCGCAGAGTAAATAGAGACCTTTCTGAAGAGACGTCTGATTTGACTGCCTTCAATTACAATCATTTTGGGTGGGAAAACAGAAACACTCTCATGCTTGTGAAAAATAAGTCTTCAGCAAGCCTCAAAATCTTGTTCAGTGCTCCATTTTCTGTAAGTATATAATCACTTGAAGTAACTCATATAAAGATGTGGATTTTATATCAACGAAACGGATATGGATCATTGACAAATCACAGTGTCCAAATTAAAGAAATTGATATATATATACTGCACATATTATGTATTGCTGAATATAATGTACACCTAAAACAGATTTGTCTAATAATTAAATATAATGCACATTTTTAATGTATTCAAATAAAATAAGCACTGTGTCATTGACCCATATTAATCCTCACATTAACATACAAATTTGAGATCAAGCTCTCTTCTGACAAGACCAGCTTACCTCTCTACCACATCTTCTCCACTCCAGCAGGTGTTTTCATCCATCACCACCTCCCCCTCACACAGCATCTCCGGCAGGGTGGAGAAGAATGATTTGTACCGCTGGATGTAGCCCATAAACTCCCTGCAGGAAGTTCAGGCTTTCAGGAAGTTATGAAAAACCATCAAACCAGGCGTAATTATACAGTAGAACCCAGTTTTGCCCCATTCATCACACTTCTCTAATCAAACATGCCCAAACACTGATAGACACAAGCGGCAGATTGGCCTCCTGTACTTGTTTGTGATTGTTATTAATGCTGACAGCGTTCTTCTTTGCTCGCACACGCTTATTTGATGTGGGATTAAAACATTTGAACATTCTTAGGCTGACAGCCAAAATCAGTTTATGACAAAATAATTAGAGATACTTTTTCTTAAAAAAAAAAAAACTTGGAAACCTGGAAGCTGAATTGCTACTGCTTACTTTGAAATCTTTTTCAGGCTTCTGGGTTTATCGTTTTTGGACGGTTTCAAGGGCAGAGACCTGGGGTCATCGACAAGATTGAGCGAAAAGAAGCAGATTTGAGAGAAAAGAAAACAGAAGAAAGAAAGAGAAATAGCATGGAAGTTACTATATACAGTACAACCTAAAACTTTTGATTGGTAAGGATTTTAATTTCTTAAAGAGTCACAATATGTTCAACAAATATATATGCAGTGGATACTGTGTCTTTTTCTCACCTTCTTTTTAGTGTTATGTGCTCATGTTGGTTCCTTGTATTAGATGCTGCTGTAGGACTGGAGAATGTGACTGAGGTTTGGAGTTTAATGGTTGGGTTTTCTGAAGGAGTCAGACTTCTTGAAGTGGGACTGAGTTGAGTGGAAGGAACTGGTTCGGTCAAGGAACCACAAACCTTTCCCACCTGAAAGAGAGACAAATGGTTATTATGAGTTTGCAAACGCATGTAAGAGAAAAAAAAAATGAATGGCATAATTTAGGCTTCTGTGAACTCACGCTCACCAATTTAAAGAGATTACTCCATCTAGTGGCCACTAATAAATGGCACAATATCACTGTAGTAATATTTACAATATTATTAATTCCTAGTTGGAACAAACTGGCAAAATAAGCTCAAACTTTCAGTGTATTCGATACTGAATTATTACACATGAACAGTTTTTTATACATAAAATGTGTACTTCATTTTATTCAGCCTCTCATCATCGCTAAATGAAAAAAAGTCTGGACAATCATGGCCCGTTTTGCCATTGTTTAGCTATATTCTAATAATTATAAAATGAAAAGAGGACTTATGTAAACGTGCTTGTATTTGTATATCTTCTACAGAGCTTTATTTATCTAAGGATTAGCCGAGCTTTCTCATTCCCCTGCTCTGGCCCCTAGCTAGCTGCATTGCATTTTGGGAAGGGGCCGGTCGGTTCACGGGAGCCGTCTTTGTCCAGAGGTGAATTTGCATGCAGGACATCAGGCTGATTGGGACCAGACAACACCCAAACAACTCAAGCAACACCAAGATAGCGCCAGACCACATGCAGCATGAGGGAATGGAGAGGCCACATAGTCCTCAATGTCAATGCCAGCGCTGGGCGGCACATATGAAGATATCACAAGTTATTCTTCAGAATCTCATTGCGTTTACAATTAGAAACAACATTATAACAAACCTGATTTCATTTGTAGTGGGCATCTAAGACACAACATGCTAATATGTTAGCGCAAATGCTTCTCGCTATACCAGGTTGTGTCGTGAAATGTGACTGAATATTCTGGCTACAACATAAGGAGCCCTAGAGTGACATTAGCATGAACTATAATTTCTGTGACTACAGTTAAATAAAGCAATATGGAAAATACAACTCTACAATATTTTTGGTAATTTATTCATAACTAAACAGAAGCTAACCAAATTAGCTAAATGCCAACATGGACAAGTATCATGACTTATTTTGGGCTCCTATCCTTAAAAAACATAAATAGATTTATAAAAATACAGGAAAATAAAACTAGGTGATGATACACATGGTTTTCAAATCAAATTTTTTTTTTTTTGTAATTTGGCTTCTATGTTGGATTGCCACTTGATCTTCAATGTAAATTATGTGTTGTGTACTTTTTGTTTTGGCCCAATCATAACTTCATTGATCAGTCTACAAGTCCATTAGTGTTGTATCTAACAACTTTGTTAGCGCTCTGTCTCTCAAGCCTGGGTCCAGACCAGGTAACGTGACCCTGAAGTCATTCCAGCCTGGCATCAGTGAGTGAGCAACATTTGATCCAGTGATGGAGTGTTTAAGGGGGGGGGTTCAACTCCCACAAGCAGCCTCCATTGTAGAGTAGTAAGCTTGGGGTTGACGTTTATGAGGGCTGCGGTTCGAGGCTTAAGTAATAATATCTCCCATTCTGACTGGCAAGTCTTTGAAAGAGATTTGTGGGAATGCGGTCTCAAACTTGACCTACCCAAATAGAGCTGCCATCACCAGGACATGATGGGTGCAAAGCCGAGCTGTCACAAAAACCCTTGACCACTGTGGCCCCTTTAGCCATGATTCCAATGAAAGAATCGAGTGAGAGAGACCGACAGACAGTCAGCCTGCGTTGTGTGCACAGACTCTGGCGTTGATGGTATGAATAGCCTCAGGGTGGGCGGCTGGGTATTCACTTACAGACAGCCATAGTCACACTGTCATGACCAACACATTTTTTACAGTACGTGTCATATTACACATAATCAGGCTTCTAATCATTGAGCTAAAAATAAACTCCCTTTAGATATAATAATTGGAAGGCTTCATACCAACAGACCAAGTATTTTTAGGCTAAAAGCTCATTTATAAGAATTACCAATTTAAGTTTTAAGTACAGGCAAGTATAGCAGTTGAGTAAAACTGCAGCCTTGCAACCGTACAACCTGATTGGTTGAGACATTTGATCACTGAGCATGCTGCTGCAAGGGCATGCACGCTAGACCTGATTAGTTCAGCATATGGTGCAGCTCATTTGTGGAATAAAAATAAACGTGTTCTATGAATCAGATAAGCATGACTCACCACGGCGCTGAGATGTGGTCCATGGAGTTGCGCAGTAAGGATGGCATCATTAATTCTTTCCCGGATGCTTAGAAGTGCCAGTTCCACTTCGTATCCCCCTGATAGTGCCCCGCTCAACCCCTCCAGCAATGCTACATAGCGTCTCCAGGGTCCATCCAGCTCAGCTATGCCTGCCAGGCAACCCCGCATCACGTTGAGACACAGGCCTCCGCAAGGCCGGATCAGGGTCAATCCACGGCAGTGCGGACAGAACAGCATCCGCACCAGTGCACGTCCACATTGGCGTGCCATTCCCACCGATTCGGTTGCATTCAGAACCTCGGCACCCACCGACAGCGCCCGACTGAGGGCACGACCGGCCACTAGTGCCCTGGACAGCCCCTGAGCAAGTTCTTGTGGGTGAGGGCCAAATGGGTTGACGTCATGCCGAGTGGCACGTAGACACGCACTTCCTTCGGCGGACCAGGTGGAAACATTTGAACCCAAGCCGGGATTGACCAAGTGCTGGTATACCAATGGGAAGAGTTTGTCGTAGAAACTGTGGACCGAGTGTTCCACAGAGATGTTGGCATCACCTCGGAGGTAAAAGTCAAGGTCAGAGAAGAGGGTAGAAACCAAGGGTTTTGCATCTTGAGAGATCGTCTCGTAGGTGCTGTCGAAGAGCGAGTAGGTATGATTTAGAGTGAAGGAGAGCAGGGAATGGAAGGTATCTGAAGAGGAAATAAAAGAGTAATTCTGGACTGAACAAGCACTTAAATTGACGTCCCTAAACATCATAGTCAACCTTCATGCACAAACATTCGTAACATGAGAGGAGACATGAGACCAACATGAGACCAACAATTGGGGTAATTTTATTTGACATTTATGAGAGGGTCGAACATACTAGCCTGTCATGGTACACCTCTGCCTTGTCTAGCATTGCTTAAAACTCTTTCTTATGCATATAATCTCTCTTTCCATTGGCCTAATGGGAGCTGACAACACTTAATCCATGGATCTTTTGTGTTGGCGCTATTGGGCTGAAGGTTAGTTTGGAGATATGTGACACATGCGGCTAGCTTATTACCAATTTTAGCAGTCAGGGCGACATCTTATACTTCACTATGTCTCCGGGTTGCATATGAAGTTGAGGACCATAGTCATTTGTGCCGCATACATTGTTTACAATGGCATATTAACTTTTGTGTGACACGTGAGAGACGAGTACTTAAGTTGACAGCTGGTCGAACCCTTCAAAGTGTAGTTTGCTTTAATGTCATCTCATTCATAATGACCAAAGCATTCCAGCTCCATATTTTTTCTCTGTGAATGACTAGCATGCAAACACCAAGCCGAAAGTTATGATTGCTCTTTATTGATGGAGGAACAAAAGAACACCTGTTTGGCTCACAGTACTAAAAGACACTCATAAGAATCTTTCTATAACAAGCCTTTGAGGTTTTGCAAGAAAACTGGTGGGGTTTCTGAATTGTTGTGGCAGTGTTCTTGCTACTGGCATTCACATCTCTCGGTGACTCTTCAGGCATCCTGTAATCCCAACAATATGTGAGTAACCTTCTCAGATCAGGAACTATATACAGATCCCTTCAAACAAGTCCCATACGTCAGAGTTCGGGATGGATGTTTTTTTATGAATGATTCAGGTGGGTGTACTGGAACATATTTAAGCGCTTTGCAACTACAGTAAATCTATATTTAAAATTAAACACTTGTTACACTAGATGTCATAAAATTCAGACTAGGGAGTATCTTGGCAACTACATCCAAGCACCTCAGTATCAGGTGACATGGCAGGAGATTATGCACAGTTCGTGTAATGAAGTTGTTCTCATATGGTTCTTGGCCATGAAGGCATGTGGGGGGTTGTCACACAGATTACAGGGGTCACTGAGGGTGCCCAGGATGCACCACAACTGACCTCTCACCTCTCACCAGCAGGATGCGCCGAAAGGATGGGTCAACTTGGATGACCATACCCTTGTTTACTCTATTAACTCAGTGCTTACTGGATTTGATGTGGTTTTAAAACTTTTAAAAAGATCAGTGTCAGAATAATCCACTCACTGTACCTGGTCCAGGGCTGAATTTAGTTTAAGAGAAGGTAACACACAGTATTTTTAGGGCCTTTTAGGTTGGAGAGGATAGTATGTAGATGGTATGTGAATTGCATATGTTGGAATTGCTTTAAAGTGAAATTAAATTTGAAGGAAACAGAGAGGACTTTTTAAAGAAAATAGTTCACCCTAAAATGCACTCACTCTTAAATCTTTAACAGATCATCCTCCCTGCATTTTGGGGCAGGTTTGACATCAGCAATATAAACATCTCATCATTGGTGTAGTTTTTGGACCTTGACAGTTCTTGTCCCCATTCAGAAAAAGAGATTCTGCAGGCTATTTCCTTTTACTTCCATGGAAGAAAGAAGATCACCCTGGTAAGAACTGATGTTTTGGGTGAACTAACGCTTAAACAGACACATTCCCAAAAGAGTCCACAAGGTTCATACTTGAATTATTACTTTACCCTTAAACACGCAGGCATATAGACAAAAAGCAGTCTATATTAAAAATCCTCTTTCACGTGGGAATGAAAAACACTTTACAGACCTTCTTTCTTTTAAACAGGACACCAGCTACAACCATGCGAAAAGTAGCAGAAAAGGACAACTGATCTTTTCAAAAGCTCTCATTATAGAGCAATACATTGAAGTGCACTGAGACGGATCTCCACGGATACGCCAGGAATTTCAACATTTTTCTTTTCGTTTGCTTTAAACTCCTTAAATATTCACTCGGCTGGCAGCAAAGACAGAGAGGACAAGACAGTGCCCTTTCCCTATGAACCTGAATGGGTTTTTGTTCAAGTTTGGGCGGACAAATTGGATGAACTTAAATATTTGGTTGGGCGAGGACTTAAGAGTTGTACATATAAATGCCCTGGAGTAGGTAATGACATGCATAGAGTCGGTGTATGTGTGTGTGAGAAACATCTTTCTGATTGCTTCTTTTTGTATGTTTTATTCAAGCCTTGTCCTAATCCTAAAGCGCCAATCAACCTCTGAGAGGCACATGTGCTGCTTCACAGGACACCTCAGGAAGATAAAGGAGCATTCTGTGAGTGTGAAAAACAGCGGACCAAAAGCAAATCACCAAATAACCTTGTCACCGACTCATAACCACCCTGGTGTCTCCCACACATGTGTACAAAGCTATGGCATGTAGTGAACGTGTCAACCACCTGCTGTGGCAGGGAATTGATCCCATGACCTCTTGCTCCTGCTCCTGCTGCAAATGCAAACAGCACATGGCCTGGTATTTATCCGACCAATAAGCTCCACTCAATATCGATACATACCCTGAAAGGAAGAGGCATGGCTAAGGATGAGATACTTGAGTTCGAAGCTATAGGAGAGGATGTTCTGGAGTGTGTCTCTCTGGGCAGCGGTGTAGTAGCTCTCCTCCATCTTGCGGGTGCAGCATGTAGGACCCTGATGTTTGCAGATGAGAAGATCTGCATCTATGGAGGATTAATCATATAGGTGATTTAATTCCAGGGACACTGCGACTACTTGAAACCTTAACGAAATCTTTCCAATCTATGTCTCTCTTTAATCACATCTTGCCATAAAGTTCTGATAATGGTTTCTGTTCGTACATTAGTTAACTTTTCCACTTTTGGCATTTGAGGTATTGTTCTACACTTCATAATTGTTCTGAAACTTAGCATTACGAGACCTTGTGATCATGGCTGTAATTATCCATCAAGTGGATTTGGTGTGGATCTGGGATATTATGTGTGGCATATAAACTATACACATACATACCAAAAAAATAATTGTAACATGTTTTAACAGTTTTAGCTTTACAGTCTAAACGAACCTAAATAATAGCCTACCTGAGTTCTGGAAAATGTGACGTTTCGACATGTAAATATTAAGCATTCTAAGCATTTTATTTTTGAAATATTCATATGGGTTCAAAATAACCCACATAAAGTGGTTGTATGGCGAGACGGTGCATGTAAAAGAGCAAAGCACGTGATACAGACAGACGATATCTGCTCTGACAGTCACCCTGCCCTATCCTATGTGACCAATTTTACACCGTCGGGACCCCATAAGCCATGCATTAGAACAGCTGACTGTGATCACCAGCATTCTACTGACCCCTCTCACCTCTTAATACAAATGGAGCAACGACTTTAAACTTGCGTACTAAGAATAAAACGTTGTTTTGTAACGGTCACACTTTTCAATGCATCCTTTCCATAAACAAGAACTTGAGACAAACCAAATAGGCCCAGTTTACAATTTCATAGCAACTCCCAAACATTTTTGAGATGACTCCTATTCCGGAATGCGTTTTTGATTTAACACGAAATGCAGAACATGAAAACCATTTGACAGCCTATCCTACAGTCATGTTCATTTTGTCAACACCACTGACATTTCTGATTTATGCTCTGTCATCAAAATGACTTATTTGTTCAATGACTTTTTCGGGCACACTTTACATTACAGTTGACATAGTAGGCTACGACATGTGCTTAAACATGGGCCTACTAATCATTTAGTACTGATCATTTATGACTAACTTCACATGTATCTGCCTGATAGGCTGTAACCCATCTAATCTATATTTATCTAATTCTTGTATATGGATCTACATTCAATGATGACTTAAGAAATGATTTGCTTCATGACGTGACTATTTAAATAGAAAAGGTGATTAAAACGGTCAAAAAAGGTCCATACAAAATAAGGTTCATTTTGAGGAAGAGGTACTGTAACTTTTTTCATAACATTTTTTAAAAAGGTTTTTGGCAAGTTGTCTCGCCTGTATGAAATGCATTACATTAAAGGTTCTGTTTTTTTGGGTTTTTTTTGTATACTCTTTTCTGGTATTGGTAGGCGTTTCTGTAATAGCTCATATTTAGCTGCAATTAAACTTTACACACACTGTGACAACATGCCCCGCTATTGGTCAGTGTTTTTAGTTTCCAGTAACTTTTATTCTTGGCAACAATTGCGTGAATGAGTGAATCAATAGGAAATAGCCTTTGAATAAAACGACCGTCGGAAACAGCGTGGAGAATATTTAGCTACATTACACCCCGCTCCTCACAGTAACCCTCGAGTATTTATAAACGAACCTGTTGCCGCGGTCTCCGGAACCCATCTTAATGAACCGACTTGGCGCAGCTGGAAAGCGGTTTTTACCTCATGACAGCTCTGCGCGCTGGCGCAGTGAACTCTCCATATCAACACACTGGACAGCATGATCCATAAGCAACATACACGCGATGCTGTCCTGCGGAGCATTGCACCATCTCAGTCCACAGAAAGCCCTCTGAGCCAATGTATGAGAAAGAAAAGCAACCAAGACAAGTCAGAAGTATTATCCGGAAGATATGCACATTCAAAGTCGCTTAATGAAGTATCCAGAGAGAAAGAGTTCCAGGCTCGCAGGGGTTTTACATGCTGCGTGATTTGACAGACTGGACTGGAGACATGTGAGGAAGGGCCCAGTGTGCAAAACAGACTTCTGACTGCCAGTTTTGTGCGCCCAACACCCACTCCGGACCCCCTCCCTCTGGCAGAGATTGATAGACGGACAGTGTAACAATGTAAAATCTTAAAATATATATATTTTTTCTATCTTTCGGTTTTGACAGGAAGTAAGAAATATAAGTAAGTTTGAATACTCATGAATTTAACTATGCAAAAGCATAAAGGCTAAAGCTTATATACTATAGTATTGCAACCCCTTCATTTTCCCCATGTTTTTGTTATTCTGCTGTCTTATGTCTGATGTGGGGGAAAAAATTATTTAAACCAATTTTAACAAAGCACTCTGACACAGCAAAAGCAGAATTATCACAACTTCGCACTTATTTAAAATAAAAAACTGAAATAAGCATATTGCATAAGTATGCATACCCTTAGGCTAAATACTTAGCTGAAGCACATTTAAAGTCTTTATTGGTTGATGTGACAAGCTTTGCACATCAGCATTTGGTTATTACATGTTATTCTCCTCACCTCTTCACCTCTCAAGCGCTGCCAAATTGGATGGGAGCAGACACAATTTTTTTTAGGCTTCTCCAGAAATATTTGATTGGGTTCTCTGGTGAAAAAAAACGGCATATGCTGCTTAGCAATGTTTTGAAGCTGGGATGCTGGTTTAAATTGCTTTATGCTGATCACGTGCTGGAAAAGACCATCTTAAACCAGCATACAAGCATCAAAACATACCTAACCAGCATATGTTGTTTTTCTTCAGCTGGGTTCAAGCTCAGCCTGTGGGCCACTCAAGGACATTTACGGAGTTGTCTATAAGCAGAGGTGGGTAGAGTACCAAAAAACTGTACTCAAGTAACTTATAGAAATATTTACTCAAGTAAAAGTAATAGTCTGAATAGTTACTTGAGTAAGAGTAAAAAAAGTATCGGGTAAAAACTACTCAAGTTGGTTACTAGTTACTTTGAATCATATACTGAATAATATCTCTAGTCTATCTTATTTAGATAAATGTATATACATATATAGGTATTCTTTTCTTACATTGTGACAGCTTATTCAGTGTGTAAATTACATTGCACACAAGGTGTTCATCTAAGATTTTCATAGCTAGCAAACAATAGCCTTTGACTATAGATGTAGTAGATGTAGAAGTCAATAGATTTGACTGTAGATCCAAAGCCACGTCTTCAATGTTCTTAAACATTCTGTTACAACTCTGAACGAGAACGGCTTCAGACGAATCAGCTTGCGGCAGGGAACTGAATGAATCATTTAAACTGATTTGCGAATCAGTATACTGGTTTGATCAAGCATTTGAACCGAATTGACTCAATAGAATGAATCATTTGCGAATGGGCATCGTTCATTACCCAGAGAAAAGTAGACGCCGCGTTTTGGAATAAATTGAAGCATTTTTAACTTGCATTAAGATGAAGTAACGAGAGCAGCAAAAGTAAAAAGTACAGCTTTTTCA
The DNA here is from genome assembly GCA_034779775.1 of Enteromius afrohamiltoni. NCBI lineage: Eukaryota > Metazoa > Chordata > Actinopteri > Cypriniformes > Cyprinidae > Enteromius > Enteromius afrohamiltoni. The sequence continues at coordinate 4,839,851 of JAUYWG010000060.1, read as the reverse complement.
TTAAACGTTTACTTGAGTAAGAGTAAAGGTACCCATCTTTATATGCTCTAGAAGTATCAGTTACCCAAAAAATGTACTTAAGTAAATGTAACTCGTTACTAATCTCAATGTTTTGACGCACTGAGCTTTTCTTCTACTCTGGCGAGTCTCTCAGGCCCTGCCGCTGAGAAACAGCCCCACAGCATGAGGCTGCTACCAGCACACATTACTTTTGGGATGGTACTTTGCAAGTGATGAGCAGAGCTGAATTCCTTCAAACATGATGCTTAGAATCGAGATTCATCAAAACAGAGATTGAGGGAGTATAGCAGTGATGTTTGTACTTCTGTAGGTTTCGCCCATCTTCATATTTGATCGTGGAACTCAACATGGAACTCATGAAGTGATTATCAGGTTGCTCCTTCTCCATCAGTTCAGTTTGGCAAGGAAGGCCAGCTCTAGGAAGAGTGCTTTATTTCTTTATGGATAATGGAGGCTACATGCTTCTGTGAACATTCAATGAAGCAGAAGTTTTTCTTAACTCTTCCCCAGACATGTGGCTCGATGCAAAGCTAGCTATACAGGCAGTTCTTTTGACCTCAGGGCTTGGTTTTTGCTCTGATATTGCAAAGATATATATATTTTTTGTGTTTGCTTTACCATTTTGGTGTATAGGGTGTAGATTGATGTGCAAAAAAAAGTATGAGTAAGTATGAATGCTTTCACAATAAGGCACTGTTTTTACGCTTTACATGTTACCCTTGGGAGATATTATCAGGAGACATGGTGTTAGCTTTCACTGTTATGCTGATGA
>JAUYWG010000060.1:4807306-4825285 GCA_034779775.1 Enteromius afrohamiltoni | reverse complement strand
TTAACCAGAGCTGCATCTTTCTGCTCTAACACACTAAAATAATGTTTGTATTGGCGTTAACAATACTTTAGCATTAAGTGTTACATAAGGGTGCATTCACAAAGCGGCTAAAAACAAGTGGATAACGCAAGGCGCATCGCTTCCTCCACCGATTTTTAAAGCGTTTCGGCGCTCGCGCATCTGTAGCGTCTGCTGTTGATTTTAAACTGCGCGACTCTGTTGAAAATAAAGAGTTTGCGCACGCAAAACGTGCTGTCGTCTCCCCTCACGCGGATTGTGCCACAGGAAAAATGGCGCCCTGGATGCTCAGCTTTCACGATTTGAAACAACTCATATCTACTTTTTATTAAGTTTTAATTAATCATAAATACCATCCAAGGCTGACTTTTCCAAAACACTTCTTTATTTGCTGCTAAACCCAGAAGATATGTGAAGTATAGCTCCATTGTTGTTCAAAGTAAAAAAAGGGGGGAAAAACAAGGTCATATTATGTTAGTTTTAATAAATAAAAATGTGAAAAAAAGAAAAGAAATTTTCTTTTTTTATTGTATTTTTGCCGTATCTAAAACATACCGAACCGTGACACTACTGTATCGTATCAAACCAAACTGTGATTTTTGTGAACCGTTACATCCCTAATATATGTATATATATATACACACACACACACACACACACACACAAAAAGAGATTTGTATGTGCAGGTGTATGTACACACACATACACCTGCACAAACAAATTACTTTGTTTTATTTTGGGATTAAATGTAAAATAACAGTTACTAAGCCAAACGCTTGCACCTTAGCCTGTCTATCAAAATGTCAGAGGAAGAGACATATTTTGATCAAAGATTTTCAGTGTTTTCTGATCTGCTGGGTAAACATGATCTAAAAATACGGCTTGAATACTGAAGCAAAACTCGTGGCAGTTTTTTGGCACCACTTCAAAATACTGAGGGCCCCAAAAGTATCTGGACACTGAAGTCAGAGGTTTAAACTAAAGCTAGTTAAAAATGTATGAGTGGCATTTGTAAACAAATGCTGCAAGACCTTTCACAGCTGACTTCACTAGTCTGTGCCGTTTCTTTCAGCGACTTTCTGATCTCAAGATGATTGTTTGTGTTTTCCCTCAAGCTTCACAAACATTTGACAACCAAAACATGTCGAAATGTGTTTGAACTCAGTTTCAAAACCTTTGAAATGCCCTACAGGGGCAACTCCGCACACATTTGCTTTCACAGAGTTTGCCGTTAGCATGTTGCTAAGCTAACGACAAAATACTTTGGTTTCCATCCAAAGTTGTGAATTTAACATATGCAAAATTGAAGTATCACAAAAACATTTGCGTATAAGCACTGCTTCCATCCAATGAGTCGAAGAGAACAAAATCATCACTTCCTGGCACTATATACACACTAAGTAAAGTAGGAGAAGCCACTTAATATAATAATTTTCATATAATGAATTACTTGCGCCTCAGAGCAAGCAGATGAAACTAAATAAATGCTGTCATTGCTTTTTAGAGGTGGATTCCTGTTGTTTAGGAACACAGTTGTGAAACAGTTTGAGGAGACTTTAACATTTAAGGTGCTGCGGACAAAATCTGCTTAGTCAGGTTTTGCCATCCCATAATACAAAGTCACATGACTTTTTTTGATGCACATGTAGATGAATTTAGTCGGCAAATACATTTCCATCTCCCATTATTTGCATTTAACCTTTAACCTCTTTTCAAAAACCACCTGAAGTGAGTGTAAAACACTTTAATTACTCATTGTGGAATGACAAACCCACACCACACTGGAAAAAAGGATGCTGGCAACCACAGACTGGTAAAACATCCACAGGAGCTGATGTGACATCAGTGGATCAACTTCAGGTCTGCGATCCTAGAAGAATACTTTTTGTTTGCGCAAAGAAATTTACTCAACAGTTCTTCTCCCTGCCACAGGATGAACTTTATCACAATATGCAAATTTTTTGAAAAGGACCTGTACACGTCTGCTAATATATAGATCATTTTAGATTCATGTTTTTGTTGTTGCTGTTATTATTATTATTTATTTTTTCAGCTCATCTCAAAGTAAAATATTTCCTGCTATGTGAAGGCTACACGCATAGTCTGACCAAAGCTAGATATATTCCATGCATATTTCTGTCCTAATTTAGAGAAGATGACTTTTCTCCAGAGAAATAATAATCAATATTATAGATTTGCAAGATTGCTGGACCGGAGTCGTGTGGATTACTTATGGATTACTGTGATGTTTTCATCAGCTGTTTGAACTCTCATTGTGACGGCACCCATTCACTGCAAAGGATCCCCTGGTGCGAAAGTGATGTAATGCCAAATTAACACTGCAATTAACCTGCAATTAAATGCCTGAAAACATGTACCTAAAGTATATTCTAGTACCTAATTACTCTTTTAAAACTAGGCTTAACTGGTTTTTTTTTACAAGGGTTTATACAGTTTTATATTTTAAAACTTAATGCCACTTGTTTTGATATCGAATAGGCATTCATGCATTTTTAACTATAGCTTATGTGTCAAAAAACATACAGTATAGGTGCACTACCCGTCTTTTTCAACTGCTGCTGAATCCCTGCATCCCGGGTGTTTACGGTGGGCTAGGATCAGGGTCTAGAGGAAGAGAGAACACAAGCAATACAGAACGCAGTGATGCATGCTGAAACACATGCATGCGCCTGAACTTCCAGCATTAATTGGGCTAATTTGATGCGGCCGAATGCATTTTTAGCAAGTCTTCTCATGACTTTTTAATACGAGCACCATAAAACTTGGGAAAAGAGGGGGGCTGGAATTATTTTTGTGGGTCAGAGGCAGCCTTCCTAGAGACTTCTAGAATCTACCGCGATTAATCAACTAGGCTCGTTAAAAATAAACTGCCTGTGATGTGATGGTTCTCAACATCCACGTGACTGCTTCACATTTAATTGCAATGCAACAATCATAGACTCAGATGCTATTTATGCTGACATTGTGCATTTTTTGAGTTCAATTGGGAAAAATGCACTCGAATCTTGAAGTGCTTTTTTAAAAGTTTCATTACTTTTTAATTTAACTCTGTATTTTTAATGAATGCAAAACCTTCACGTTTTAACATGGCCATATTAGCAAATTATAATTTACACGTTATATTAATAGTAGGCAGATTTGTGCACTGAATTAATCCAATAATTTGCTTGCTTTAACATTAAATGACAATAAACAAACAAATATCTTAATCCTTAACTATATGTTGATAAATGCACAACCAGTAAGAGTACAGTAATTCATTTCATTTGGGAAACATCTACACTGGTTGTGATGCATGTGATTCGCTAATTCACTAAAAAGAACTGACTCATTAGAATAATTTGTTTGCACAAGCATTACATGGTTGGGTTGCACAAGCATTACATGGTTGGGTTACACTTTATTTCATATTTTACTAACTATAAGTAACTCTGTAACTACATGTCAACTAATTCTCATTAACTCACAACTACACAACATACATGTATGTTTCGTGACCTATTTGATGTACAGTACTGTGCAAAAGTATTAAGCCACTAGTATTTTCACCAACAAAAAAATGGTTTTAAGTCGGTTAATTCTTTTGCAGTAGTGAAATATCAGTTTACATTTCCAAACATTAAAAGATAGAAATAATCGACTTAAAACAATTTTTTGTTGGTGAAAATACTAGTGACCTAAGACTTTCGCACAGTACTGTACATCCGATGACGTATTTGATAACATGTTTAATGTGATAATTGGTTTTGTGAGTGTTGCCAAAGTTCTGACTTAAGATGTCTATTAAGTGTCTTTGAGGACTTTCACCATGAGTCATGTTTTTGAAGAGATTCGTATATGCTGGCTGCTACTGAGACCTGATAGCACACAGACATCTAGGAGATGTCTATTTGACGTCTGCATTTATATCTGCAAGACGCATTATTTAGGTTGTTTGCTCATCTGCAATACGTCAATGGGACATTTCCTTTTAGATGTCAAATAGACGTCTATAAGATGTCTTTAAGATGTTTATGATTTAGAATGTATGTAAAACTGACATCTGAAAGACGTCTGCCAGATGTTTGTAGAGAGCAGATGCTTTCCAGATCAGGAGATGATGAGGATTAATATTAAGATCATTAACAGACAGAAACATATAAAGCTGTATTCATAACTGTGTACGAAAACGATTTGTTTTACTGCTTCTAACGTTCATTTCTGTTGGAAATTGCAATGATATGTAGCCTACTTTTTCATGTTTTGTAAAAAAAAGTCGTCACATGCCTACGTTTTTGTCAGGTTGGAACAAATTATGGTTAGTGTAGCAAAACCATGGTTAATTTGTGGTTGCCATGTTTGTTTTTATTTGTATTTATGCCTTGGTTAATTTTCGCAAGGGGTGCTGCATATGTCTGATCTTCATGCTAACATACTCAACTGGAATTACTTTCCTATTCGATTCCTTAAATCCTATTTATAGCTACACTTTGGGATTTGGCTTCTGTTCTGTGTAGATTATTTACGAATGTAAACATGACTTAAATGGTTGATTTGATGTTTTAAAAATGCCGCAATAGCAAAATTATTCATATGGGGGGGGAAACACGTCATGGGGAAAAAATGGCTAAAGATGTATGCACATAGAAAAACAGATTACCTCCATGCAAACAACTATTGTAATCAGATATTCAGTGTTCCTTTCGATGCTCATCAGTAAATGGACCTATTCACGTATGGACCTGCAATGTCCATAAACATGCTGGGAATTTATGAGATGAACCAATATGTTAACCTGCAGTTGCTAGCCATAAATCCAGCAGAATGTGTTGACGAGTTATTATTGGAGAGAGAGGTACTGTACAGTAAGCCGCCACTGTGGATGAACCATTTGAAATGAAAGTCGATTTGCCTGAGGGCGACATAGTCTGCAATCTCCGTCTGCAGTTACCCAGGCAGAAACCAGAGACCTTGAACTCCCACTCAGCTCACACACACACACATTACACACACACAATCAAGTTATGTTAAATAATGCAGAAATGTGTGCATATAGGGTTATGATACTCCATCGCATGTGCATAAAATTCTTAACTTGTGTAAGTATCTGTCTTTAACTTTCTTATATTGGTACTCTGTTTGCTGCCTGATTAGAAATGACAGAAACGGACACTAATTGTGTATTTTTTCATGCATTTTGAACACATCACATTATATTACTGTTTTAGTTAGCCTTGATTACACTTCAGAAATTATCTGAAAATTGAAGACTAGCAATTTTGAGTGAAAACTGTTCCAAAAGTAAATCTTATCTGTTTGGTTTGAAACTTCACAACTGTTAGAGGTAAAAAAGGTATTAATACTGGTAAGCTGCTTTAAAAATTCAGATGTACAACATCCACCATGTTTTTTTCTAGCATCAGTTGCACTGCTTTATATACAGCGTCTTTCTCGGCTTCATAAGATAGTAAATTATCCATCAAATGTGCACTCGAATCCCAGCAGAAGTAGTCAGTTTTCCGGGTATTTTTGGCTTCTGTTTTTGAGTTTGGACATACTGCTCGTCTGACGTACTGTTTTTCACCCACTATATAGTATGGAAATACTATACTGTGTACAAGTGTCATATTATATGATATTTTGTTTGGACAACTGTCATGTCAACAAAAGTCTTAAAGTAGCAGTTCTTTAATAATACCTTTGCTCTGCAGAAAAAATATCAACATACAGGTCTGGAGGGTGAGTAAATAATGAGAGACTCCTAATTTTTGGATGAGCTTTTCCTTTAACAAGCCTCTACTGAATAGCTCTGTGGATTTGGGTGAAAACTTAAAGGAAGAAAAGGGTTGAGGGAGAGAGAGAGAGAGAGAGAGAGAAGGGGAAAGACGGAAGGAGAGAGGTACGAGGAACAGGTCTTATGCCCGGGGACAATTCTTCATGGTGACAGAGAAGTAGGCCACTGCTAAAAATGAACACTTGAAGCCCGATCTCTCTTACTCACAGATAGAGGAAACACATTCAAGAAAATAAGTGCTTCCTCTGTGCACACAAAGGGGGAAAAAAACAATCATCTTCTGCAGACACAATCATTCCTTTCATCGATAGATGGGTCGTTTCTGTACTTTTTGAACTCTGAGAGAACGTCACTAAGAAAAGGTTGTGTTGTTTTGTTTTGTTTTTTTGCACATGCTTTCTGCATTGTTTTCGTAGCTGGTACACCTAAAGAATTCTGGGGAATAAAAAGGAAATACCTGACAAAACCCTCATGAAGTGACATAAGTTTGGAGGGAAAACGAGTATACAAACATCAGAAAGTATTACAGATGCATAAATTGTGCCATGTTTTTAAATAATTAAAATTCAAATGGTTGACCCTTTTATGTAATATCAAAAAAAAAAAAAAAAAAAATAGGCTAGAGTGTGCAAAAATTAAGTGATGTTGATAAACAAGTTTCGAAAGGAGATTAGCCACGGCTCGAACCGTGTTTCCTAATCAACCTAATTCTGTCCCCTCCGATCAAATCTATAAACCTTAAATAAGTTTGCTTCCTTCCTTCCTACCAGGAGGGAAGCGGAGTTCGAGCCGGACGCCGAGCTCATTCCTCGACCTCCAGGCTTGCCCTCTGGACAGCACGCCAAATACGCTTATATCGTCGTCATAAAGAAGCTCTTTAGAAACTCTTGAACTATTATTATTGAACTTTGGCTTACGTAAAGGTGTCAGAAATCTTTTTTTCAAAGGCAAAGTAACTACCACAAAACAATGACATAATTTAACAGATGCATTGCTAATACTTTTGTGTAGTTGTTTTCCCTCCAAAATTATGTAGTTTCCTAAAGGTATTGCCACGAAGACTAACATTGGATAGGGAACTATAAATTGTCAGTTTTTATGTTAGACGATCCAACAAAATGACTTAAGGTATTTGAAATTCATTCCATGTTCACTTAATCAACATAGAATTTGTGAGTTTAATATTTTATCCATTATAGAAACATGAAAATGCACTACACAGCAGGAAAGACCCGGGCATTGTATGTGTGCGTTACTGCAGTACCGCTCTTATTCCGAGTTTAAAGACTTCAAGTGCAAGATTTATTTAATAGCGACTTGCTGTAAGCAAACTCCCCTGAAAGATTTACAGGGCTTACATTAACACATCAGCAGAAGGCAGAAAACTTCTGTATTTCATCTTAGTGCATCCCGGTCCCATGTTTAATGCATGTTGCTTAGGTCCGAGGACTTGTTATATTGCTTTCACAGTTTATTGCTTCTCTGATCGAATACGATTACAGATGCTCCCAGTTTGCATCTCCTGGTATGTTGCAGTAATGAAATTATGCCCCCCTCTACACTACATAGAACATGCTCAGTGTCACGTGCAGTTACAACTAGCAGATTTAATTAAAAGACATAAAGGGTATGTTTCATTTCGTTACGCTGAGGATATGGGGTGCAGTATATTCTGCTGCAAGTTTGGGACTTGTAATTGCTCAGGTTAAGCAGAGGGTAATTTTGCACTCCTTTCCAAGTTTGTGTTAAAGTGGCTCATTAAACGAGACAAATGTGCTTTCAGAATGAAAAGTTTGGACGCAGCCCATTTGATTCCCTAGTTGGTGCATTTGATGTGTTCGGAATGTTTTGATTTTTGTACTGTATATTTTTGTACAGTATGTAGTGTGATAATCATGCAAATTTTGAAATAGAATACTGGGAAGACTTACTAGATTTGCTAAAGTGTGCAGTGCACATTTATATGTAAATTTATTTCAGACAGCCAAATGTTAAGCATATTATAATTGCATAATATTTTTGGTAGCATTTAATTACAAAATAATATAATGCGCTGTAAAAACAAAAACTATTTCGTAAAATTTACGGTAAAAAAAACTGCGGCTGTAGTTTCCGGATTTCGACTGTAAAAAAAAATGGTATCAACATTTTAGGTTTTAGGGTAATTTTACAGTTAAATACAGTAATTTCATTAATTGATATAACCAACACAGTCTCACGACCAATTCATATTTATTTGTACAAAGTGACAAAATCGTGCTAATTCATACAAATTTGTACAACCTCACATGTACGATTTGTCTAAACCCCAGTGACAGGTAAGTTTAGGGGCAGGGTTAGGTGTAGGTAATTCATATGAATTCATACGAATTGGCAACTCTTAAATACAATTTAACATAAACGGACTGTACGAATTAGCCACCTTGTAAAATATGTATGAATTGCCGTGGGACTGGGTTGGATATAACTCATACAATGTTAATGACCATGATTTTTACAGTTAAAATCACGGTAATTTTTTACATTGCTGTATAGAACAACACTGTGTACTGTATCCCACAATGCAATGCACACACTCATAACAGCAACCACTTTTTAAACGTTTCTTTAATTGCAAAACTACCAAAAATATCAATATTACCAAAATAGCTCAATACACTACCAAAATGAAAACATTTAAACACAACCACAGAATGCACACAAATTTGCAGTATAACTTTTTTTTTAATAATTATTACCACATGCAACATGCTCAATTTTGCATATACAGATGTTTAAAATTCCTATTTGTGCATGGTGCGTGTGCTACTTTACTTTTTTCAAAATAAAACAACAGTGTGCAATACATTAGCATGCCACTCTGAACAGATTCTTCTTAAGTTCGTCTCACTCTGTTGAATCATTTATTAATGGTCATTTATGGCCATGTACTCATCTGAGTCTCTGTCTCATGGTGCTTGTGGATGGATGCACATTTTGACACATCGATGGTAGAAACTGCCATCTATCAGACGATTTAGCCTACTGTAATAGCTCTCAGTGACACATTTAGATTGATGTCTGGTGCTTTTCTGAAGGGGGCAGGGAAAGTGATCAAACACATTCAATTAACAAAGGCGAGAGATTTGCCTCTCACTGATGGAACTAATGGTCTGGATTCTTGTCAAATATTCATGACTGTCTAAAGTTCGGAGGACATTTATAAGTAATACGCTTTATAATTAACAACAAAGGCTCTATGCATTTTTAATTCATTGTCGATCATTGTGGTGATATGATGGTTTATGACTAATTGCTGATTTAATCAGTCAAACACAGCATGTGGTTTGAGTAAGAATGTTAATTTCAAATGCATATAGTTGATTTTGTCAACATTTAAGACTGCATTAGCATATAGATGAGTTCAAAGCTAAAAGACATGGAATAACAGCCATAAAAAGCTTAGTTTGCTTCCAAATTTGCTGTAAAACACCTGTAATTTTGCTTCGGTGAAGGTTAAATGTGCAGGTAGATCTTTTGCCATAGCCTAAGAAAATCTTGTTAGACTTTTTTTTTTCATTGTATGTGTATATCTCTATCTGAAATCTTTGTTCTTCCTTTTTTCAGTTCATAAATGAAAGCTTTCCCCCCCGAGTCCTGGAATCAAACAAACTTTTTACCTTTTTTTCCATTTCCATAATGGTTTCCTCTTCCCTTTGGAGAACCTACCGAGTAAGGACACAAACAACAACATGCACACACACACACACATATATATATTAAACAAGAATTAAATCAACTGCATAAACTTAAAAGCTACTTTTATTTTTGGCTACATTTTGCTAGTTTAAATATACATTACAGATGTTTTATGTTGACTTTTATAGAAACTGCCCATAACTGCCCAGATTTAATCATAAACTACATAAACTGTAAATCATTCACTTAAATATTTGGTAAATGCAGTATGTTAGAATACTCACACAGAAAAGCATTTATTGTATGGTATATATTTCACTGGATGAGACACAATTAAACATTTAGTTGAACTTGAGCTTTGACTGAAGTTACCATTGTTTTAATATGAATAGTATTTTAATATTAATGTTTGAATTAATTTAAATGAATATTTTACTACTAATTTTCATTCAGTACTTTTTCAAACAATACTTCATATTGTATCTGCAAAAAGACATGTTCAGTTGATTAAATGTGACATGAAGGACATTTGTAATGTTGCAGAGGAATGTTTAATTAATGTTCTTTAAAAATGAAGTTCTTTTGAACTTTAAGAACCCTGACAAAAATATATTGTGGTTTTCACAATAACTAAATAAATAAATAAGTAAGGCTCCTGTTTTCAACATTAAAAAAAGCAGCAAATCAGACTCGTGTGATACTGAAGACTGGAGTAATGATGCTAAAAAATTAAACACAGGAATAAATTACACTTCACGTATTGTCTTTTTTTTATTATTATTATTAAGAAGATTTATTATTGAATCTTGCGAGACCTTTTACAGATGGGGGCTACCCTACATCTAGTCCAACCATCTTTGTCCTGATGCTTTCAGTGGTTGATCCCGCGTTGTGAAAACCATTACTCGCTCTCTTTAGTGCTTCAGTCACAGTTTCTCTGAGATTTCTATGTCAGATCAAAGACCTCTGGACCACTGCACAGCTCACGTTTTGAAGCAGAACTTCTGAGGAACCGAAGGTTAGGATAAAGGGAATCCCTAAGAGAGGTATTGTATGTAGACCCTTGGTCTAGTTGTGACAGCCCAGCCCTGATCAAATGAAAGCTTCATGCGGTCTTTATCTGCAGCTGTTGCTGAGCGTCCCTCTTTGACACCCAACGCCTGACTGCGCATAAGTGGAGGGGAGCACAGAGAGGGAGGAGAGAAGAGAAAAACAGCAGGAGGAGGGTGAAATCTAACCAGACTATGTTGAGGAGCCACAGGCTGCGCACAGCACGTTGCTCTGGAGTTTGAAAGGATGAGAGGGGGAAGATTGAGATTATTGCTGCAGAGATTTCCGAGGTGAGGGCAAGTGGAAACTTATCGACTTCTTTGGCGTCAATACTGGGGAGGAGATAAGAATAAAGTGATTTTAATCCACAGGAGGCACAGAACTGTGGAGGTGTGCTATGCTTTTAATCCTTCGGAAAAGAGGTCATTTTCTTATAGATAAACTTACTTTGAAATACTTTACCTTTCAAAACCCACATCGATTTTTGTGGGAGGAAGAGATCTGAGGATCGGATCGGATTTGAGACTCCAGGGCTTCAAAGACATCTTCTGCTGCAATTTTTCTGAGAAAAAACATGCATAGGTAAAGCACTTACTATTCAGAGCAATCTGGAATCACGAACCTCGTAGGAGAAGCATGTCAGCTGTAGCCTCGCGTGCGGTGCTCGGAGGGATAGTGCTGGGAACGAATTCACTCCTGGCATAAAATGAGAAATTTATCACAGCCGATCATTCCTGACCCACTCTTTCAGAGAGCATGTGGCTTATTTCGCCTTCTCCTCTCGCTTTTTGAAACCGTGAGACTCTTCTTTGGAAAATAAGAGCCGGTGGTTGTGCTTACAGACAGGGAGAACTGAAATATTTAAGACTCTGGCTGTGAACGATGCAATTAACGATTAATGAAAACCGAAGCGGCTAAGATCAGTATGCATAGGTTGCCAACGTTTACTCGGAGAACTGTGGGAGTGAGTTAAGGCGTGAGGACTAATGACTGACAGAGGAAACAGGTTTGCTGCGAGGTACTTGGGAGTACATTCTGTGCATTAGCCTGTTTGCTTCTAGCTGCTTGCTTCCTCATTATTTCTTCCTCCCATCACGCCCAGTTCGAGGAACAGGTTGCTGTTGCTATTAAGCAGATTTAGATTAACTACAGTTTCCAGGAGTGCTGTTCCTTTGGGATGAACAGTTAAGGCAACTCATATGGGTCTACAAAACTCTGTTTGATTGAACATTCAGCCACCCATCTTTTTTATTTAGTCTCTCATAACCAACATGGTCCCACCACCCCCTTCCAACAAGCCACACGTTTGCCTTTCGTGTGTGCTTATCATGAGTAGCATGGCGCTGCTGGACGCCTACCTCGTGGAGCAAAATCAAGGTCCAAGGAAAGTGGGTGTCTGCATCATGGTGATGGTAGGGGACGTGTGTTTCCTCATCGTTCTGCGGTACATTGCGGTATGGGTCGGCGCTGAAGTACGAACTGCTAAACGCGGCTACGCCATGATCCTCTGGTTCTTCTATGTCTTTGTACTGGAGATCAAGGTATACTTTGTCTACCAGAACTACAAGGCAGAGGGCGACAGAGCGGACGCTCTTACCTGCAAGGCTCTGACTGTGCTTCTTTCCGTGTTTGTGCCGGGACTTTTTGTTACGCTGGCAGCCATTGACCACATGGAATACGTTCGTCCGCTCAAGAAGAGAGAGGAGTTGAGGAGCCGGCTGTTTTGGGTTGTTGTGGATCTTCTCGACATCTTGGACATTCAGGCCAGCCTGTGGGAGCCTCAAAGAAAAGGGCTCCCTCTATGGGTGGAGGGCCTTACTTTTTTTTACTGCTACATACTACTTCTAATACTGCCGTGTGTGTCACTAAGTGAAATTAGCATGCAAGGTGTGAACATTGTGCCGCACAAGATGTTGTTGTATCCGATTCTCAGTTTGGTCGCCATTAACTTTATTACCATTTTTATACGGGGAGGAAATATGGTGTTTTATAGGGACATCCAAGTGTCTGGAATACTCATGGGTAAGAATGTCCTCGCCATTGTACTGAAAACGTGCAGCTTCGTGCAGTACCGGAGACACCTGCAGGAGGCACCAACACCCGCTCTCGCTCCAGAACTACAGAGAGACGCAGTGCCACAAAGCTCTCGAGGGGGAATGCCAGTCGTGATGCCAATGCCTGTCACCATGCCAACTCCACAGGTAGTCATACAAGATCTCACCACACTTCCAGAAGAACCCGAACTTGAGGAAACATGACAAAAGCGGGAATGAAACATGAACTGAATTCTTTGTTCTAATGTTAACCTGGGTGTACACTGTATGATTTACTACTTTAGGAATGTTTCTTAACAGATTGTTTGATGATGTTAATGACTGGATACATATTAGAATGTTCTGCACATAGGCCAGATGTTTATCTGCATTGACCGGGCATTTTAAAGCACCATCTTCTTAAGTATTTCTCTTTTATATCCCTGAAGAAATACTAAACGCCCTTAAAATAAAATCAATTTAGGCTACTTAAAAGGATTTTTTTTTAACTTTGAACATTAATCTTTCCACACTGGTAAATTACTTTAACAGATTAATGGCAAATAAATGTAATTAATAAAACAAGTCCATGCACCATTCTCACTTTGAGAGTCTCATGATGGCAAAAAAGTGTCAAAATTCATTGTGTTCACCCATTTTCAGTAAAAAAAAAAAAAGTGATTCAAATCGTTTATGAGAATTGTATGTGAAATGAAGACACAAGGCAGCTGTGCATCTGGGGTCGATTCGCAGTCTTTCATTCTGGAATGTAGTAGTTTATGAACGTCATTAATTGACAAGTGGAATGCCAAGCAAATCACACTTGCAAGTGACCCGATGATTGTACAATCACAGACAGCTGCGAATATATCATCTATTTTAGTTTTTCCTGGTGGGTGTTATAAATGTGGTGCATCATATTTTTGCAGTTATTTAATAACTATGGTGAAAAGTTGTGTTTTGGAACAAATCATATAATTCCTTTCTGTTATGTTATTACAATGTGAATGATTTATATTTGATGGAATTACGCTTCATATATTCTTTGTTTGGATGTTTTATGAGAACCAAATGAATGATATTTTGTTATTAAAACAATGTTTTTGTTGATATCTGACGTTGTTTTTTTCCCCTCTCTCTTTTTTACTGTTGCTATGCCACCTAGCAACGCACCTAGCGACCTGTTTAGAACTCACTCTTTGTTCTTTCTGAGCAACATTAGAACAGTTTGCTAAAAGCACAAACATCCCCAAAGTGGAGCGTAAATCCCAATCATGTTATTCAGTATGATTATTCTGTTCTTAAGGCCCTGAACTCTTATCTTGTCGGTTCAACATGATGATAAAAGGCAGCCTGTCTTTTTCTTCTGCAAATCTAGAATTAGAAGCAGCTCATTTAAATAAAGTTGTCATAATCAGATACAAGTTTAGCAAAGTTTCGTCTTCCATTCTGAAATTATTAGTCGTTGTAAACCCACTCCAAATCTCTGAGGGCTTTCTGTTTAAATCCAAAAATCAAAGCCCAGCTGTACACGGGATTTCAATAACAATAAGTAAAAAAACACTGCGTGCCTTGGGTGAATTAAAAGAAATGCTTTAAGATGACATACACCCAGATCCACAATTTTAGCATGTTGCTATAGCTACTGTTAGATTAGCATAGTCCACAAATATAGCACAAAGACGTCTCAGTAAATACACATGACAGCTTCTCATTGCTTCAGTGACACCGTAGCTGTTTCTGTGCCAGAAAGAAACACAAACATATAATCACATTTTTTTTTTACCTGTCAGCCATAAAGTAAACGTTTACTATGTTTGTCTATGCAGTACCTTTCAGTCAGTAATTTATGGGTTAATTTGTAACATGCTCTGTATCTAACATACATTTGATAGCTGCTCAAAAAAATGACATCTTTGACTTCCCTTTGTTCGCATGAGTGAATGGGACTCTTTCAAGCTGCAAAATCGCAAAAAGCACCATAAAAGTAGGTCAAATGACTTGTGCGCTATATTTCAAGTCTTCTGTAGCCACATGATAGCTTTATGTTATGAAATCTTTTTTGAATCTCACACAACGCAGTCTGTTTTTTTTTAGCACACTGCACAAGCTTAAATTAGCTTGTTTACTAGTATTGTATGCATGAGAAAACTTGAAGTAGATGCATAGAATTTGATTTTTAAATTAAAAGAATTCAAAAGACGGCCGCAAGACAGTAGTTCTCATTTTGTGTGACTCCTCATTTTGAAAGCAGGAGGAGAATGCAGAGAACATAAATTTCACACAAACCTGATGTTCTTATGTGTATCACCAATGTGGTACATTTTAGAGATCTGGCAACTAGGTAAGCCTTTCACATGACCTCTAGGAGGTGCAAAGGACACTGAGGACCGCTGGTTGAGGAAAGTTTCTTTGATGTGAATATTTGCTTTAAAAAGTCAGATCTTTAACTACACTTAAATGAATAGGTCACTCAGAAATGAAAATTCTGTCATGATTTACTCACCTTTGAATCAAACTTTGTTCTGCCGAAAACAAAGTGACATATAGTTTGTAAACAGGCTGTTTTGGGTCACCATGGTAGGAAAAAAAAATACTACCCTGATAACACACGTACATCTTGGAGATGTTTATTTGACACCTGCGTTTCTGTCTGCAATACGTATTATTTAAGTTGTTTGCTCATCTGCAATACGTCTATTGGATGTCTCCTTTTAGATGTCAAATAGACGTCTGTTAGATGTCTTTAGGATGTTTAGAATGTAGAATGAATGGATTTAGAATTTATGTAAAATTGACATCTGTAAGACGTCTGTCAGACGTTTGTAGACAGCAGATACTTTCCAGATCAAGAGATCTTTAACAGACATCTTGCAGATGTACGTGGGCTATCTGGGAATGGGAGTCAATGGTGACCCAAAACATTTGGGTTACAAACTTCTTTTTTAAATATGTCCCTTTGTGTTCGGGCAGAACAAAGAAATTCATACAGGTTAGGAATTACTTGAGGGTGAGTAAATGATGACAAAATTTTCATTTTTGGGTGAACTATTCCTTTAAAGTTTAAGCTTATTTGAAGCTTATCATTTATAACAATATTTTTTGACTCCAAGGGCCCAAATGTGCAAAATTTCAAGCTGATCATGACTCAGTTGCTAAGGATTTAGGATCGGATTTATAAATATATATATTCTGTTGATTTAGCTTGTTTTAAGTCTGGTTTTGTCTGATAATATGAATAATTTGGTTTATCCTGAGGTCCCATTTGTAAGTTGGCTGAGGCTGAGATCCACTAAGCTAAACAACAACAACAAAAAAAGTGACAACAAAAACACTTCACCGTTTAAGTATAAATCTAAATGTAACAAATAGCCGACTGGCCAATTGTTTTATAACCAACTGATAGCTGACCACTGAAAAGCCTTTTAAGTAACGACTTGGTGGGGCTGCTTGTGAATACAGCTCTCACGCCACGATGATAATAGCCCAATTACAGAAGCAAAATTGTGTGAGTTGTTATTTTGGACAGAGGGTGGTATTAAACTCGCTGCTGTTTGCCAAGAAAATGGAGGCCACTGCTGCACCAAGGGATTATGTGTCAGTCAGTCCTAATGTGGGTAAAAGTGAAAAAATGGACTGTAAAGACACAGGGCAGCTTCCGGCAGTGCTTTAGCGCAGCTAACTACTAACCCGCAGCTGATAAATGCATCCAGAGGGAGCCATGAAAGTCAAATCAGAAATAGAGGACAACATAAAAAAAGAAAGAAATATTCTCTTTGGGTATGCACATATTAGTGTGATCTGTGTGGATATAAGAAACCTCAAGACAGTAGAGTTCAGGATGAGGAAAGTACATTGGAATGTAGATAGATTTTGAAGGAGTGTGTGATATTGATTTTCTTCCAACAACAATATTTAAAAGATATGTTGATTAGTGTCTTTTTACACTGGTATCTTGGCTGTTTTAGATCGCCAGCAGGTAGTTGCAGTTCCCTTAATGAGTGAATACTTGGTGATTAATTGAAATGCTCATTCGCTGATTCGTTTAGAAACAAAGCATATGGCTGTCTTTATAAAAGGAACATTGAACAACTGACTCGTTAAAAACCATGTTCAAGATGCACTACTGACAAAATAGATCACCTTGTATATCATATGTAAATTTGTATAGCATTAAAACTAGCCAACAAGGCCCTGAAATTACTTTACTTTTTAATGACATCACCAAAACCCCTCCCCTTAAACCAATTTTCATACAGAAACACGTTTCGTAATTTGATTAATCACAACTGATAGAATTTGTTGGAAACTCGTCTGTCTACGTGTTTGATGAGAATTCACTCATAATCCGCGATGGTAACACAGAAAAGCTTTAACACACTTCCCCCACTATGATTCAGAGCCGCTGGCACCTGTTGACAGAACCAGTGGGTGGCAATTAAGCTGCATTTGGAAGAACATGGCATTTCAACACATTGCGGTTGCAGTCATATACTGGAACAGCTTCAGCGGCATTTAATTGGACACATCATTATCTGTCGAAACCGCATTTGGATTCTTGAATTATACAATTGTGTAGTTTTGTTCCCGCGTCTGAACCTACAGGGGGTCTCAGTCCTCTTGTTTTCACTTCAATTAGTCTAATAATGCATTCAGCTGGCCACTGTGCCACTGTGCCACCCCAGTGCCCAGACCGCCACACAAGACCAAAATAAAATGTGTCATGCTGGTTTACTCAAGGATGGCTCTGCTTAATTTACCATGACAACTTTACTCTCTTAAAGTTTCCTATTAGCTGGGATTGTTTATTTTCTCAGGTTTTAGAAATGCACCCATGTGGGTGAATAGTACATAACTGAATAATTTTTAATATTTCAAGGTAATTTTTTAACTGTTTTACATATTTTCATTTGAATAATTAAGCCTAGAATGTGTATATATATTAGTGCTGCACGATTAATCGTATCGCAATCGCAATGTCAGCCTATGCGATTACTTTACAGAAAATGTTGCGATTATATTAAATAAATAAATGCATTCATGGACATAACAAGACATTTATTCTTGCGTTCTCACCAGACGCGAATGAAGCCTTAAGCATGAGTCATTTATATGTTAAGTCAATGCAAAGACGCAATTAGACATCCTGCAGCGTGATTCGCGCGAATAAAGCGACGCTGGTTTTGCTGGTTGGCTAAACACAATGGTTTTACTGCACTCTGCTTACCCCCTGCTGACACGTGCAGTGCCAGTGTGAAACCAGAGTAAACTCCACATGTTCAAGCGTTCAACTACACTCGAATAGCGAGATATATTCGCCCAAATCGCTTCAGGTGTGAACGCACTTTTATCAAAGAGGGATTTGAGAAAATGATTGGCACACTGGACAAGAGATACCAAAAGAAA
>JAUYWG010000060.1:4789467-4806131 GCA_034779775.1 Enteromius afrohamiltoni | reverse complement strand
GATAGATAGATAGATAGATAGATAGATAGATAGATAGATAGATAGATAGATAGATAGATAGATAGATAGATAAAACTGTACTTTACTGTAGTTTGAAAGAAAGTCAGAACTTCTTTTCTTTTCATTTTAGTTTTTTCCTGATGGCCAAGGGCAGTTGAGGTAACTGAATCAGTTGTAAATATGTCTGTTTGAAGAAGTAGAGGAGCTATATTTTATTCTAAATAAAAGGAGAATTGAATCAGGCACTTTGAACAGTACGAGTGCAGACAGAAAGAAAATGAATCACGGATCTATGTCAAATGTAATTATTACATATCGCACTATTCATACAATATGCTGACGCTGCAATGACTTCCCCTGTGGTTAGATTGATGCAGAACAAATAATCTACATCAAATGCCAAAGAACACCAAGGCAACACGTCTTTGCTTAAAAAAATCTGTTTCACACAATTTCTTTCTTCATTGTAATGAACAGTGATATAAAACGCTTAGGGAATGAAACATTTTCTATGATATTATTTAACGTGCAGAGACACTGACAACCAGTCATTTGTAGGACGACTATCCAAAATAAATTAAAAATAGAAATAATAATTATAATTGTTTTTGTTTTATTTATGAAATTATAGCAATAACTTGTCCTACACTTTTTGTGTTACAGAGGAAATCAGATTGTTTTTTTGTTTTTGTTTTTCATTTATTTTAATGTAATTTTAATTTTTGTAGTTTAGACTGCAATCTAAATTGCACAAATTAATTTTTTGTCTCCGTGTCCACCAGAGCATTTCTTCCCATGGCTAGCATATTTTTAATTGTTTATTGCTCATCACTGTCTCTTTTTAGTTTGCTAACCTGGGGCGAATTCCACACCTAACCAACTGCCACATCATACTTGCATATCAGCAACAGATGAAAACAAAAAGCAAGACAATAAGAGAGAGAAAAAAAAAAAAAATCAAAACCAGGCAAAAGAGCAAGTACCACTGTATATTTTGCATTCACTTTTTAAAAATTCATAAATAAATGAAATTAGATAATAGTTACACTTCCATGGATATTCTGTGTCATAGAAGCCAAAGTATCTCAACTGATAAAATACTATACTGCAGAAGTGCTCTCAAGCCCTCACATCTAGGTATTTTCAGCAGAGCGCCTGGCGTTTTCTAAAAATGCTTTGGTGTAATGCTTTCAGGCCCAAGGGTCTGCCTTTAAGCAGCCACTCATAACGAACTCAGAACATAGCAATGTCCTAGAAACCCCCCAAATTACATTAGCGATCACCTTGAAACAACTCAGAAACATATGAGAAACCACAAACAACCCAAAGACCCAGAACATTTTAGAAACTGTACATAACACCTCAGTGACACCATAGCAACAACCCAGAACATCCTAGAAACCATGTCACAACTTAAAGTACCCTAGCAAACACCCAGAAAATTCTACAGTAAAAAACACCTTAGCTCAGTTGTTCTCAATCCCAGTCCTCGCGCCCCACCACTTGCATATTTTTTTATGTCTCTCTTTGTTAACGCACCTGATTCAGATAATCAGATTTTAGAGCTCCGTGCATGAACTGTGTTCCATTCGACGTGTTCCCTACAGTGTTCATTGCTCCTTGGGCAGGGGAAATCTGTTAAAATGTACTTTACTTTGGGACAATCTACTGTAGACACTGTACAAAACACCTCAGCGACACCCTAGAAACAACCCAGAACAATCTAGAAACCACCTGGAAACAACGTGAAGTATCCTAGCAAACACCCAGAACAATCTACTGTAGACACTGTACAAAACACCTCAGCGACACACTAGCTGCAACCCAGAGCATTCTAGAAACCACATAGACACAATCCAAAGTACCATAGTAAACACCCAGAACATTCTAGAAACAAACTAGAAACAACACAAAGTACCCTAGCACACACCCAGAACCTTCTAGGAACAGTACAGAATACCATAGGAATAATAGGAACATAACAGCAACCCAGGACAATTCTAAAACAACCCAAAGTACCATAGCACCCACCTAAAACACCCAAAATACCCTAGCCACAACCCAGGACAATTCAGAAACAACCCAAAGTACCATAACAACCACCTAAAACAGCCCAAATACCCTAGCAACAATACAGGACAATTCAGAAACCCTGAAGAACCCATATCAAAAATACCCTTGGAATCACACTGCAGCCATGCACTGCATTCTAAGAATCACATTGGCAAGGATTTCCTGTGCAAGCACAACCCACATTTTTCTCCAAATCTAGTTTTAGCAAGTCTGTTTTATGCCGCTAGTGATGCTGAAATTGCACAGACCTTCACCTTTAAATAAATTAGTTGTTTAGTTGTTATTTGTCCCTTTTGGAAATCTGAAGTCAAAGGAGAAATGTCAGGAAAGTCTGTTTCATGAATCTACAAGAGGTCTTTCTGAATAAGGAAAGATTGGATTTATTTATATTTATGTCCTTTCTGTGCCCATATTGAATGCAAAGCCTAAATATTTAATTTCTTTTGTCTTGTGTTTCACACTAAGCTATGCAAATACAGACCTTTGTAAGTCTGCTGCAAATGGCATTGGACTGATTAAACCAAATGCGATTTAACCTTCAAGTGTTTCAGCCTAAAATAACCGTTTTATATTCTAGCAGTATGGCTTTGCTTGGAACAGTGTTAAAAGTTTGTCGCCTTTTGTCACACATCCAAGCTCAAATCCCCAATTACCAATGCAGTTAACGCTAACCTGACACAACATCAATCCCATCCTGAACAATGTTGCATTCCTAAACATGTCCTTGATTCTCTCCCACCACCTCATTTGTAAAAATCCGAATATCCATGGTCATAAACAAATCTTTAGCCTTGGAGAGCAGACATGTGAGACTTGGGCAGCATCTCGAAAATCCACTTTCCCTCCGATGGTCATCAGATGGATAATCTGACGGGCGAGAGAAACTGTGGGGTGCGGTAATTCAATCCATGCGGCAGTTTGCTTCTCAGCACTCAGTCGGCTAATGTCATTACGGACAGGAGTGTCGTAATGTGTCAGGGGACGAGGCGGAGGTGTCGCGGAGTCAGCGTCTGTAAGGCACACAGCTCCCTCCTCATTTAGTAGGAGATTTCCCAGCAGGCCACCCCTGAAATGGATTGTTGGCTCTTGGCAAGGCAAACCACTCTATCTTACAAAATCTTTCAGGGGAGAACTTACAAAAACGAGAAGATTCTCTCTTTTGATTGTTAAGGTGTTAAAATTATCGTCTTCTACTTAATAAATTTGTTTGAAGTCTAGTCTGAGTGATCCTGGTTATGAGTTGAATGTGCACAGATGCCACTTTAAAGTCTCAATTACCAGTGGGAAACTTTGGCCTTTTTGAGTTTAAGTCATTAATTAAACACTTAAGTGTTAACTCTTAACACTTGATCGCTTATTAGGCTATGTAAGCAATTAAAGGCACATTATTATGATTTAAATGGTTTATTAATAAACGTGTGAATAGTCGACTAATTCGGTGGAAACAAATTGGTATTGATTAGGGCTGCCCTAATTTTTTTTTGTGTGAATATTGCCGACGTTTAATGCCTCATGACTAAACAAAGGGCGCCAATGTGATTGTGCACACTGAAGTGTAAAAACGCGATGTGTGAAGTCTTGTTTTTTGGGTTAGACGTGTCACGCTAAAAACTGGCTGACCAATGAAACTTTTTTTTTGCGTGTCTGGAGCTGCTTAAGCTACAGTACATGTCTTGCTGAGCAAACGAATTAAGTAGATGAAAAAGATGCACTTCTGCAAGATGAATATAGAATGTAGCATGTGAATGGTTTTGTCAAGCGGGTCTTCTGGCTTTCTTCTTCTGTGTGACAAGCAAGTGTCAGAAGCATAAAAAGTTGCGTAGCTGTACCTTGTGTACCGAGGTATTTCCATTGTTCACTAAGCACTGTCGGCCTATCATCAGTGAAAATCACATGGGTATTCACGTGAGATATTCATCCTGGTGTGTACAGGTATTTACATGTAGGTACCGTACTAGACTGAAACGCTTGGTGGAAATGAGCCATTACACACCTTTGGGGTGAACATACCAAACATGCTGATTAAACCAAATGCGATTTGTAAATTAGCTAAAATGTCTGGTTATATATGTGTATTTGCATTGCTTTGGCTGTTTACTGTACAACCCAGTTTCTTGTACAACAAGATATGTTGACTGTGTACAATGCCTGCTTGCTATTGGCTGAGCTATTTTTCAGATAGCTTCAGCAAAAAATAGGAAAACAAAGCCAAAACCCAGACATTTCTGGCAATCCAAAAATCTTGGCCAGGATGTGTCTGTGAAAAAAAAAAATGCATGGTCACCCTACACACTTTTATTGCACTTCGTTGCATTGCACTGGCATTAAACTTAAGCAAAAGCTTCCTGTCTTTGTCAGAAATTCACAACAAAAAAGCAAATATTAAATTTGCAGCAAGTCAACTGGAAACGCTCTTCAGTTACATACAGAAAGAACAATTTGAACACTGACCATTGATTATGGTTTGGATACATTTAGATATTGTTCCTGGGACATTACTATGATTCACTTAGACACCGTATTATCTATACGAAAAAAGATCAGGTATAGGGACCATTTTTATCAACTCAAAATTCAAGGTTGAAGAATGACATTAGGACTGTTTAATCAGGGACTGTTAGAACAGTTACTTTAGTTATTCCCGGACCAACAAAACTGATCCAAAATTGAAAGGAGCATGTCCCAAAATCTTTTATCAAATTATTCTTTGTTTTGATGCCCTTTGGCAAGGTAAATTTGGCCTGTTTCATTTCCCAATCCCACTCCACTCATTCTGTTGTCGTATCCATAAATATGAAGACATCAGCGAAGTGACAAGTTGGTAATAAAATGCAAATCTGTCCTCTGTGCCTATTGCGGAATGTCTGAAAAGAGTCTTGAGTTGCCTTGGGTTACTTTCCTGTGCATGAAGGAGTAGCAATAACATAACTCGGGGATTAAGAATGATGGTGCTCAGTTTAGCATTCCCCGATCCCTGCTTGTGTTCCAGCAATCACTCCTTTGGGTGGCCCAATGGCCATAGAGCGTATGACAAATGCTACAATCTTCTGTTCACCCAAAGCATCAGATTCAGTCTCATTAATACCGGAAATACGACTGCATCTTTAACAAAACAGATTCAGGATGAAAGGGAAGGGATTGTGTACTTTAGATTCCGGAGACAAGATTTCTAAAAGCCTCCGGTGACCCAAAGAAAGGAATTAACTGCAGAGGAATGACTCCGACATAAAACCAAAGGTTACGGAAGGCCACTAATCCTCCGCTCTGTATTCAAGCGAGGATGGATTCAGACACAAAAGTCTTAGCTGGAATATCCTGCTTTAAAATCGAGGCCTTCTTAAAATTTGCCGACTGCACTAAATCCACCCCCTTAAGGGACGTGATGGACTCTAGTTGCACATGGTCCAGCAGGTTAGGAAGATATATAGCCGCAATAGTCCCATCCATTACTCAAGGATGCAAATTAAATGATTAAGTGAGGTCTTTACCCTTGTACGGTTTGAAGCAAGGGGTGTTTGCTCCAGGATTGCAGGGTTTTAGGAAACTCTTGCTACAAATTGGGTTAATCCAGAAGAACACTGAAGAAGCTGAAAACTTAAGGTTTAAACCATGACACTGTTGAAAATTGTGATTTCTTAAGAAGGGTGTTTGCCGCTCGCATCTTAATCACAGCAATTTTTAAGATACGCCCCGTCTTCAAAACCCTGTGGATTCACCACAAACAACCTCGGCCCAAACAGGCTGCGTTTAAATGGGTCATGATCTAGACGAAAGAGAAATATATTTGGATTCTGAGAGGGAAGATACAAATGCAAGCTGACTCATCCTGTTGACGGATGTCTGTATAAACGGGTTTACGTCTAGTGCCCTTGAGGTCAAAAAATTGGATTAACATCATACGGTGGCACTTCAGATAGTTGATTTTCTGCATATTAACTTCTGCTGGTTTGGAACTGAGATTAGCAGAGGCAAAAAATTGAGGTTTAGGCAGACATTATTTATTTCGAAGAATCAGTAGCTCCATCTAGTGGTAAAATTATAGAGGTAACGGAGAATACATTTCACCTCCGATCATCTTCAGAACACAAATTAAGATATTTTGGATATCAAAATTGTAATCTGCGGTTGTTTACACCAAGAGGAAAGTGTACCCATGCATTGTACTCCTCTCTAAAAATGGTGGGAGATGCAAGTCATAGGAGAAGAATGCTATTTTTGTTTTCTTTGTGCAAAAACAAAGTATTCTCCTAGTGCCGTGAAACAGAAGTTTGTCCACTGATGTCACACGGACTGTTTTACCAATGTATTTACTATGTTTCTGGATCTGGGATCATATTAGTTGTACTGCTGTCTATGGAGGATCAGATAGCTCTCTGAAACCATCGAAAACACCTTAATTTGTGCTCCCGAAGATTCTTACGGGTTTGGAATGACACAAGGCTGAGTAATTAATGACAGAATTTTAATTCTGAGGTGAACTAACCCTTTTAAATTTTATTTTAGGAAAATGTTCACAACATATTTAAACAACAAAAGTCAACGGACAATCAAGGTAAACCTCAAACCTGCTAACAAAACACAATCCATAACTGTGCAGGGTTAAGTCTTTACGACTTTTAACATCGTAGTCCAGCAGGAAGTATTTTCCAGGTGATGCTCTTCTGCATTGTCACACTCTGAGAAATAATCAACTCAAGGTGCCGTAGCTGAGTCATGATTGGTCCACATTGAGCGTTTATTGTGCTGATTGGGCAACTTTCTGCGATCTTTTGTGGCGTTACGCTTCCTCTTCTTACTCAAGAAGTTCTCTAGTTTCCCGCTCTTTTTCAGTTCACTGTACTTCTCAGCCAACTCTAGCTTCTTCTTGTCAGCTGCAAAAATGTTTTAAAGATGTTATAAACTAAAAATGAGATATAGTCAGATTACTATATTTCATTTGATGTTATTTTCTAAATAACACATAGTTACGTGTTTTTAAAAGAACATCTAAATGTACTTCAAATATATGCGAACAAGGTAAAAAGTCATGGAAAGAGATTAGAATAAAAAAGAAAGACTTACATTTCTTTAGGTAGAAAGGTTTGTGTCCCTGGCCAACCAACTCTCTCTGTTTCCGCTTGAACTGAAGTTCCTTTTCTCTTTCCTGCTCTTGCCTCTCTCGGGCCCTCTGCTGGTTTTGCTGTTAAATTAGACATAAAGCACATCATGAGCAGCAATATTAAGGTTATCACAACCACAGTTATATTTTATTTAGCTTTCTTTAAATGATTTAAGTTTAAATGTCAGTATATTTGAAACATACCATTCTTTTAAGCAAGCCTTTCAGTTCGTCCTTTTTAGAGTCTGATTTGGCTTTCTTGAGTTTCTTACTTACTATCTGAAACAAACAGCAGTGGGCATAAAAATAATGCATATAATGAAAACAAACAAGAACCAGTAAGACATTTTAGAATTTCACAGACTTTTGATTCCTTTTCTCGGATGGCGTTAATGAATTTGTACGTCTGGTTAAAAATTTCAGGCTTGTATTCCCCCGAGAGGTCGTCGAAGCGAGGGTCCCTTGAAATCTGAAAAAGTAATGTTTAAAAAGTGAGAAGTCAGGTCTTCAAAGTTTGTTAAACTGATATATCTAAGCATAAGTATGAGCAATCATTAATTAAAGAAACTCCTGAAACGCACCTTTTTCTTGACGGGAACCACTTTTCGGAGGAAAGGCACGTGTTTCTTTGCAGAAATCTCTTGAGGTCTAAGAAAAAAAAAAACATTTTTAGCCAAAAACTATCTTTAACTCATGTACATGATCCTTTTTTAGCACCATGCACAGCTAAAAACAGTTTACAAATTGAAAAAGCCTAGCTGAGCAGGGCAATGCTGTTACTGGTAACTAAAACAATTACAAATAATTTTCAATTACTGACATGAAACAAAATTTATAGAATATTAATATTATGAAGATGGAAATGTAAAAAAAAAAAAAAAAAACACGAGTGAAATTATAAAACAGAGAAGTGGATCTGAAATGACATACAATATAAATATTGGATTTATATGGAAAAAAGACTTTACAGATAAAAACAACATTACAATAAATAGCCTAAATAAATAAAAATACGAATAATGAACAAAAGGGCACATGGCAGAAAAAAAAAAAAAAAACGAAAAAAAAACTTTTTAATTTTATTGGTATATAATAGCAAAATATGAATAAATCCCACAATTATTAACCTATAGAAATAATAATAAACACTGCAGGTACTTGTGTTTGTTTAATCGTTTCATGGGCTCGTTTTTCTTCTCAGACTTTGTGGCACCATAAGCAATTTTATTGTATGCTTTTGTCCCAACTTTATTCTGCAGCTTCATGATTTCCTCGAAGGACATGGTTGCCAATTCTGTACAAAAACAAAGACATGAAAGTAAACGTGAAATTGACCTTTTAAACAGCACGAACAATTAAATATACTATACTAAATAATAACTTTAATGTTGAAACCGTTGCCACGGTTACATTAATATCCCATCTTACCGTTTTTAAGGTTTCCCTCTGTGTGTAGTTGTGCATCGCTGACTCCTTCATCTTCAGGGTTACTTTCTGCTTCATCACTCCCTGACTCATCTTCATCAACCACACGATTGTCTTCATCCTCGTATTCCTCTGCAGAGGTATCTTCATCTCTCATTTCCTCTTCATCCTCGGTTTGCATGGTGCTCCTTTTACTAAGTAGATCAAAGTTTCTCTCCATCTCTAAAACGTCCTCTTCATCATCTGAACTCTGGGGTTCCATTGTAGTCACAATCTTTGCTGATTTGGGCATTATGTTTAGTCGTTTTCAATCTTTCTGTATTGATTTAGCTTGTATACGAGCTGTAGAAATTAGGGTTATCACGCTATTAAAAGAGAAACCTGAGAACACAAATAATAAAATATGTAAACAGACATATTTGCCTTGCAATGTAACTACAATAAGCACTGTATGGAAAAAAAACTACTTTTGTTTATGAAAATGCTCGTTCTTACCGTGTTGCTTTGTATCCAGACATCTGTGCTCAGATACAACAGACAAACGAATGAGGGAAATCTTAACAAGACACGCTTATTAAAAATGTATAGTTGTGCCACTTAACTGTGAGAAATGTCAACAATTAGTATGTCACAAAGCTAGAGAAGATGAACAGTTGCGAGAAACGCGCTTCCTAAACGCGCATGTGAACGTGTGTGAGAACAGCGCATGCGCGTCACAACAAGCCCATCAAAATAAAAGTCCCAGCACGCAGTTAAAATAAATCGTAGACATGTTGATATTAGTGTTTATTTCATTTAATATAATAGCGTTGTAAATTCATTCATAATAATTTTGGAAAGGCGCATAGAATAGTAATACAAAATAAATAAATAATAACAATAATAAGCTACGACTTTTCAAAACAATAAACATACATTGGTAACACTTTCTATGAGGCCTGAATTTGTAATACATTATACGGGTATTATTTAGGCATTATAATGCAAAATGCCTTATAAATACCTTTAATAACTTCATGAATATTCATAAGAAGAGTTTTAACGTGTTTACTTATTTGTGCTTAGAGTGTAATAATTTATAACGAACACTGAACACGATTCATCCACTTAAATTACAATGGACTATATTTAGTTATAATGCATTATAAGTCTCATATCTTGCCATAAGACAAATACCACGTATAATTAATAATAATAGCAGTACAATTCTTTCTCAAACAGCCATAAGATCAGATAACAAATCAGATGAATGTGTAATGTGGCATATTTGCTGTGAACTTTTTTTTTTGGTTATTTTTATTCTAAGTGTATCCTTTAGATAGACGTTCATAATTAACTTTTTATTTTATTTTTTTCAATTGAAAGTATTAGCTGTCTCACATTGTTGCCTCAATATTAGCACAGGAAGCACTCAAATAATACTCAGCACCTAACCACTCAATAGATGTTGTAAGGTACTGTTCAGATCTTAAATAAACAATGTCACGATAGTCCATTATTAATGAAGTAGATTTAATATGGGGTTCATTGTGTGTTATAAATGATCATACAAATATGTAAATATTATAATGTATTACAATTGTTTTTATGATTATTTATGAGATGTTTTAATAATGTATTATGCATTCATTATAATGCCATAAGAATCCCCTTATTATGTATTATAATAGTAAATGTTACCGGCACATTTTATATTTTAGGACATTACATTTTGAGAGTTACATGTAAAAGCCAAGATTTAATGTACTTTTTTATTTGTTTAACATTTACAATACAACAAGTGATTCTATTATTCAATTAAAATTGTTTAAAAATGGCAGACTGTAAATTCACATTGTTTACACAGTTTTCACATTTGTTCAAAATAACCCTTTAATCAAGCGACCTGGTATCTGTTTTGATATGGTTGTGTAGTCAACATATCCAATTACATATTGTGTCCTCCTTTTAGTATCCTGATAGTGTTTTAGCTTTCATTGTTAAATGAATGTCACATCTTGAGTTTTCAGCCAATCAATTCTGAGATGTCCCATGCAAAGTTAAGAGGAACGTCTTTCATTCTTTCTTGGTAGACGCGGTCAAAACATTCACTCTGAGCCACAGTTAAAGAGTTCTTCCAGTCCCCAACTGTTCCTGTAACACAGCAGGTTAAAAACATTAACATTTTTCCATTCCATTTCCATTCCATTTTTTTATCATGAAGGCGATTGAAAAACAAATGTTCTATTAATTTTATATCTTGACGCTTTTATTAACACTGTGTAAATTGACAACTTTTTTGTCTAACCTTTGCGCAGAAAGAGTCCTTTTGGACGTTCTGTGATATTCTGAGGAAGCGATTCATAGTTGGCCACGGGGTCTTTCTTCATGTGCTTGAATGTGGCTGCTTCCACCACTTTATCAATCGCTGCGTCTGACAGATTCTTTCCCACAAACTCACAGATTTTCACAACCACAGATCTGAGGTCCTGATAAAAGATTTATACATTTCACCAGTCAGTTTATAGAGATTCATATACATCCAAAGAGAAGTACCAAAAGTAGAAGTAAACCAAACCAGTCTCACCTTGATCATTTCTTCATAAGTAAGAATCAGGATGTCGTATTTGTCTTTATTTGAGTTCCATCCTTTAACATGATCAAACCAACAGCCACCCATCACTACAAAACAGACACAGGCAGCAGGACAACAAAAAGAAAATGTATTAACGGCAAAATCATTTAAGATTTAATGTGAGGAATTAGGTGTTAACCCATAAACTAAACCAACACTTCAGTCCTATGCTACTATTCTTAAGAACAGATGTTCTTAGAGACTACTCAGGTAATGAACTTGAAACATGACTCCCATATATAAAGCTGAAGTGTTGTGAAATACATTGACAAATTTTTTAAAGACAAAATAGACCGATGAATTTCCTTTCAAATGAACAGGGAAACAACGTAAACTGACATTCCCAGAATTCCCTTTGCATTTTAAATTTTGTTTGAATTAGATGTTTTTTCTTTAAAATGACCATGTTTCTTTTTAGTTTTTTTTGTATCAGTTATGTTACATGTAATGTTGTTAAATTAATGTTTATTGCCCGTTTTAGTATAATAATTCTTACCAGGATGGTGTTTAGTGTGAATGACACTGAGCAACTTCTATGTGTGTTACTGTTTAAAAGCTGCTTGTGTTGAGTTTAGGCTCATCATGTGAGTCTTTCATCACCATCTGCATTTGGTGCTTATTGGTGTATTTCAAACGTGCAAAATAGGTTTCACTACTTTAATAGGCTGGTATATTAACATTATTTCAATTATTACAGTTTCTTATTAGAAATTATGGTATTTAACTGTAAATTTAAAATAAACCCTAATACTATTTACAAAACAAAAATTTGATACCGTATTTTTCACGGTTTTATACTGGCAACCACAGCTGCCGTTTTTTTACCGTAAATCTTACAGATTTCTTTTTACAGTGAGCACAGAAATTATCTTCCAGAATTTGGCAGTAAGTTTTGGGATTTATTTCAAATGCAAATCTTCTGCTCCAAAAGGTCAATTAACTCCCTAGCACCATGCTGTTGACTTTTTTTTTTTTTTTTTTACTTTTATTCATGTATTTCACCTGTTATGCAAAAAATTATATATAGGCCTAAACAATAATGATTTGACTCTTACTCCATCCAGTGAAGAATTTTTCCAGCATATCATCGAAGCTCTCTGAAGATTCCAGGTTTTTTAGGTTAATGGAAAAATGGAAATATGACACCATGACATCTTTAGGGTTTCTCATGACATAGATGACCTGACAGTGAAGACTATAAGTGATATAACACCTTTGCATGACATCAAGACCAATCAATTAATCGATTTATCGAATTAATCGAATCGAATGCAAACACACTTTTCCTTTTCTTTGCAGCATTTTGGGCATCAGCGGCTGGAGTAAATGGGAGCAGAAGAGTCTTGGAGATGGACGTGTTGTGTAATCTCTCCCTGATAACCGGTACTCCAGCCACGGCATTTGCTCGTATGTGATTTCATTGGCTTTGTCTGGGAAATCTTCTGCGTATATTAATGTCATGATTCGTTGGGTCCACACCGTACCTGAGAAGAAGGCATAGAGTCAGTTAGAATACACTGTTAAACATTTATGTTATTACCATAAATAATTAATGTGCTAAAGAAAGTTCACACTTTTCTGTTCTAGTTAAAATTGATAAAGTCAAAGAAAGCTGACTTACCAGATTTGGGGAAGGTAACAACAAACACATCATCATCCTTTGTTTCAAAATCCTCTAAACTGTCAATATATTCTGGAGTAAGATCGTGATTTTCTGCCAGAGCTATGACAGTTCCTTTGTAGGTGAACATTTTGTCTCCAAGCATTTTGTATTCCTGCTGAGCCATGTTTGAGATCTTACTGAACCAAATAAAAAATAATAGTAAAGAGCATAAGTAGCGGAGAAGAGCTTGATGTATCCTAGACCAGATTTGACTGAGAAAGCAGCCTCGCTGTTACACAACAGTCAGTTAAAGCATTATTTAAATTAGCATAGGCAAGTTAATGGCTAGTCTCAGCCTCAGACAGGAAGGCCGTCAGTCTGAAGGTCTGGCTACGCAAGACTAATTCATGGCCAACCTTTGGACTTGTTATTATTAGCCTGTGTACATAAATGTAATAGTAAAGTTCAGAAGTTCAGTTTAGAGTGTAAAATAATCTGTCATTATCGTCTTGAACTTGACGGTGTTTGCTGAGATCTACTGGTCATTTTGGGGAACTGAAGAATTTTATCATTAAGGATCACTTCCTGATTTTTTATTTGTTTTGATATGGTGGTGTAACCAACCAGTGGTGGACAGTAACAAAGTAGTTGTAATTTGTTACTGTACTTAAGTAAATTTTTAAAGTATCTGTACTTTACCGGAGTAGTTTTATTTTTAGCAACTTTTACTTTACTACATTCCTAAGCAAAGGATCGTACTTCTTACTTCACTACATTTAAAACATATCGTTACTCATATATTACGTGCTACGAGCGAGACGCAGACAAGTGATTCATTAACAAACTGATTCTTTTTAATGAACCTGTGGTTCGCAAATCGCATTCATCCTTGAATTGGAACGATCCAAATGCAACTGTTCTCGATTCGACAGCTCACTGATTCAAACGATACGTTCAGACCAAGTTAACCAGTGCACCGAACAACTGGCGCGCACCACTGAAGATGCACGTTATTAACTTTAACTGAAAATCAAATTTAGGTAGAAATACTCAGTTCCCTTTATACATTTCACTCATACTGCGTCTTGCTAAGACACATAGGGAAAACTCCTTTTTCCCCCTAACTGAAGCCTATTCTAAAATGCAGTCATTGGCCGCTGTATTGGGGACTATTTTTAACCAATGGGCAAGGCCCCGCGAACAGGGAAAGGACCACGCAGAAGCCGCCTTTGCGGGACCGGACTGCGACTTATGTGAGCGCCTTTGTATGGCCACTGTTCACGCCAGGCTTGCGTCCTTTTCAGGACGAGAGCCTAGACCTCGCTCTCCCCCTGCTCGCAAGCGACAGCAGGGCCGAGAGCGGCGTGAGTCGAGTGACATCACGCCAGCGCAGCCCCCGCGTGTCTCACCACCTCGAGAGGAAGAGTCCCCTGTCCGCTACCTCTCAGAGGAAACCCGTCCCTCCGCTTCAGCGAGTGACCTGGTTTCGAATGTTCACGGCCCGCTCTGGTGAGAGCGCTGTGGTCATTCGCTCTGAGTCTATCACTGTTCCCAGAAAAACTATCTGTTGGCTGGGGGACAGTTTGCTCTTTTTTTTCAGTTTGCTCAAGTCCCAGTTGATGCAGATGGTGATCTAAACGTGGCAGCTATATCGGCCCACCACAACCCAATGGCAGGGCAAACAGTGGCGAAAGATGCTTTACTCATCCAATATATTTAAGTCCGCTTAACGGAATGCAGACACATCAACATCAGTGTCTTCAGGTCAAAAAAGGTTCATATTCCCTGCTGCTGTACCGTTGACATTAGCAGTTTTATTAAAATGCTAACGTTACTCATGTTTTATATTGTTTATCAAAGGTCTATAATTTTATATTGTTTATATTTATATTTCATATTGCCGAATAGACAGATAAGTCTAAATATTCTTATCTGATGCTGATTGTACAGCTAACAAGCTTGCTGGTGCTAAGTTATAGTCATTTTTAGATAATGTACAATTTTTTTTTTATATAGTAATTTGGGGGAAAAAAGAAAGGATGTGATGTTCAGGTGACTAGAGTGATTAACAAAGTGGGTAGTAATGGCCTCTGGGGGTATTTGGCCAAGAATGTTTACAACACAGACAAAAAAAAAAAAAGAAGAAAATATTATATTTTCCTTCAAATGTTTTCCCTAACTTATTCCCATGTAATATATAACTTTCTGTGACGTTCTGCAAAACACTAACCTAAGCTTGAAAACACTTTCTTAAAAAATTAAGCGGTCAAATCTGTTTTCTCTCAGGTTGTCATGCTCAGTGAAGACAGACAAAGGGATACAAGCGAATAGATTTTATTAGTGCACAAACACAAAGTTTCACTTCAGCAAGTAAAGTATTGGTGATGGTGGTAAAAAAACAGTCTTTATAAATCAAACAGGTTCTCTGCTGGTAAGTCTTTGAGGTAAGTATGTCCACAGTAGCGGCATGTATATGTAAGGCATGTATACTCAGTCTTTAGCTCATATAGGAACAGTAATTCTAGGATTTAGTAGTTCATAAGCCCAGGCAGGAGATCCAACAGGTGAGTACAAGATCCAGGTAGTAAGAGTGATTTGACTTTGAGCTCAGCCATTGAGTGTATGACTGAGCGATCTTTTATGGAGAGTGACTGAATGGGAGCAGGTGTTAGTAATCTGGTGATTGAGTGTTTTCTGTGGGTGCGGAGTGTGACGATGTGACATGGGTACAATGTAGTGTAAGCTTCACAGTGAACATTATTACATCATGCTCATTAAAAATCCCAGGTATTTGTATTTATTCATGGCAGGGACACGTTTATTTTGTTATTTTTGTTAGTCCAGCACGAATGGATGCATCCAATGGAATCTTAGTTTAACAGACATGCTGGACAAAATAAACATGCCCCTGCCACGAAAAAAATTATTAAATAAAAATTTCTGATTTAGTCACAAAGTGCCATGTGACTTGGTTGCTTGAGCAGTAAGATTATAAAAAAATGTGCTTTATAAAATTAAGTAGGCTGTATAAAATTGCTAAGTAAATTTATCAGTACTTTTTTACTTAAGTACATAAATAAACAAGTACTTTTACTCGAGTAAAATTGGAAAATGACAACTTTTACTGGAGTAATATTTTATTGTATGTATCTGTACTTTCATTCAAGTATTGGATTTGGTATTGTAGCCAACACATCTATTCACTTATTATGGCTTTTATGATCATGATTTTATCATTATTAGTTTATTAGATGGATGCCACGTCTGAAGATTTCAGCAAATCAATTCTGCAATGTTCCAGACCTTTTCTGAGAGTTAGTTAGATGTAGTTGCGAATAAATGATTAGCTGATATGTAGTTGATATGAAGCTGCAAAGTGTAATGGGATGTCGAAGTGGACTATCAAAATAAACTGTAATCCATATTTATGTTTTAAATATATTCTAGTAATATTCTGTATATATTCTGTTGTGAAATTTCTTTCAGAGACCAGGAGACTAATAAAGCAGAATTTTCTCTTTATTCAGGATAATTCTCTTCATGAGCTGCAGTCATCGAAGTCTTCGAAGTAGTCTCTAATTGTCTATTGTCTGTTGTCTAACTTAAGCAGTGTTACATTGCAATTCATATTGGTTTTCAAGGGGGAGGGGTTACATAGAGGTGGAGACAGTTGAAAAAAAATAAGTGCAAATTAGGTTATCAGGTTTGGCAAACTTTCCCCAGTACACCAGTCCTGATCCAATCAGCATAGCCAATCAAATACTAGAGCAAAAGGCACCAAAAGCTGTTACAAACAAAAGGTGACAAAGCAAAAGTCTCAGTAATCAACCTCATTTGACTTACAATAGAGC
>JAUYWG010000060.1:4759633-4771630 GCA_034779775.1 Enteromius afrohamiltoni | reverse complement strand
ATGCATGTCAGAGCAAATGAGAATCATGAGGTCAAAGGAACTGCCTGAAGAGCTCAGAGACAGAATTGTGGCAAGGCTCAGATCTGGCCAAGGTTACAAAAAAAAATTCTGCTGCACTTAAGATTCCTAAGAGCACAGTGGCCTCCATAATCCTTAAACGGAAGACATTTGGGATGACCGGAACCCTTCCTAGAGCCAAACTGAGCTATCGGGGGAGAAGATCCTTGGTGAGAGAGGTAAAGAAGAACCCAAAGATCACTGTGTTTTAATATAAATTTATTTCCACAGATGGTTGTGTCATGTTGATGATGATAACTACCTGAACCCTGGAGCTCTTCTGTCTCTCCTGACGGCCTTTCCAGCAGATAGCGATATCTATGTGGGAAAACCAAGCCTGGATCACCCAATGAAAGCTCAGGAGCTGCTGGAAGGAAATAAGACGGTCAGTTGTTTTATTGATATTTTTACCAACATTTTTCTGCCACAAACTTGTAGCAAAAGAGCATTTTCCTTCAGGGATCAATCAGTGATTAGAGCTTTATTGCTTATTGATCTGGACAATTCTGTCTGGTCTTTTTAACCTATAGCCACAGAGAAAAACTGTCAATACTGTCGGGGGAATTAATCCAATCATGTACAATGTGTAATGGCAGTCATTGGAGAAAGTAAGTGTGTGTGTGTGTGTGTTTGTAGTCATGCTGTCTTTGGAGCGGCTCCCTCTGTAGTGTGTGTTTGTGTGAGGTCTGCAGGAACAGACAAGCCATTCAGTTCAGCTTTCCTCATCCTTTCTTTCCTTCTGTTTCTCTGCTCTGCTGATCTCTTGGGTCACAGAGGCACCTGGGTAATAAAAATGAAACCTGTCCTTTCATTTCTGCTGCCCAGTTGAACTCTACCTTTGTTCGTTGGACAGAAAAAAAGTTTAGTTACACCTGTCATACACATTTCCTTCAGTTCCTTTCCCAGTTTTTTTCTTTGATAAAGACACAAAACCATCAAAAACAATATGTCTACTTCATACAGCTCAGGTCAAAAGTTTACACACCCCTTTCAGAATCTGCGAAATGTAATTATTTTACCAAAATAAGAGAGATCAAGCAAAAATTATGTTATTGTTTATTTAATACTGACATGAATAAGATCTTTCACATAAAAGATGTTTAAATATAGTCCACAAGAGGAGTTAATATAGAATTTAGAAAAACTGTCGCTGTTCAAAGGTTTACATCCCCTTGATTCTCAATAATTTGTTAATACCTGAACGATCCACAATTGTGTTTTTTCTTTTTGTTTAGTGATAGTTGTTCATGAGTCTCTTGTTTGTGCCAAACAGTTAAACTGCCTGCTGTTTCTCAGAAAAATCCTTTAAATGTCCCACAAATTCTTTCGTTTTTTTCTGTATTTGTACCCTTTACAATAATAACTGTATGATTTTAAGATCATCTTTTCACACTGAGGCCAACTCATATGCAACTATTACAAAGGGTTCAGTTGCTTACTGATGCTCCAAAATGAATCTTTTTGAGTTTAAAGATCAGGGTAATTTTAACTTATTTTGTCTTATAGGACTATCTTCTGTAGCCTCTGAAGGGGTGGGCTAAATTATCCATTTACCTTTGCAAAGAAACCTCATTGCTGGCTATCTCCGCTGTCTCAAACTATGACATTAATCCTGAATTGGCCACCTTAGCCTCTCTAAAAGGAAAATATATTTTGTCTGCCTTATTTTTCTCAGTTTGACACTCAAAGACCTGCTGAATCTAAACTGATGTTACATTCTTTTGAACACATCCTGATCCATCCTGTCTGCCTCTCTGTGTTGTTTATGTCCACATTTATATGTCTGGCTGGATAGGCCACAGCTCCCTACAGGGAAGGAATACGGTTGAAAGGATGAGAGGACAGAAAAGGGCTGCATGTTACCTTCAGGGTAACGACCACATGGAGGAACGAAGGGAGGGATAAATGGATTTTGAGACAAGTAGATGGACACAGTCAGATTTATGCCCCTGTCGCTTATGATGCTCCACAGGATACCACAGGAAAACAAACCTCAGAATTTAAGGAAAGCCAATGAAAAGCATTTAAAATCTTAAGGAGGGAGAGAAATTCATGGTTTAAAATTTTTTTACAACAATTTTGTTATTAGTAGTTGGTAATTGTAAATGTCAGTGAATCAGTCGATTCATTTAAAAGCACAGATTCATTCAGGAATGAAGACAAGTGACTTTGGAATAGAATTTTAAATCATTCACACAACTCATCCTCATGTCGTTTCAAACCCGTCAGAACTTAGTTCATCTACGGAACACAATTAAGAAAATTTGGGTGAATCTGAGAGCTGTCTAACCCTCCATAGACAGCAATACAACTGAAATGATCCAGGTCCAGAAACGTAGTAAAAACAGTAAACAGATAAAACAGTCCATGTGACATCAGTGGATCAACTTCAGTAGCGTTTTGTTAATATCTGCTCAGGCCAGAGCACCCTAGATTCAATATGAGAGTCTTCATGAAAAAAAATTGTGATCATAACCATGCTGAGGCTGTGTAGTTTTAAAAAATTTTATATATATGCAGATTCACGCTTTTAAACAGCTCTGTGCGCTCACGTTTCTTGACTGGAGGCAAAGTTAGTATCAGACAATGCCCACTGCTATGGTTTGCGTGACACAACGTGAAACCAGACCTAATTTGCCCCAACTGAAAGCATATTTACACTGTCTGACCCCTATCATCTAGATTTTGAACTACGTGCCATTCACCGTACAGAAAATACTACACTGTGACTGATCTCAGCTTCAGCATATATTGCATACAGTGCATTTGATTAGTCAGAAGATTTGATGAGAAGCTGGTGCTGAAAAGGTGACACCAAATCCATCTGTTGATCCATTTTGGTGGACGTGACGAACGAAAGCTTCTACAGTAATATCTTCTAAATGTGAATTTTGTCACTATTTGGAGCATACTGGCTTAAAGATAAGCGTTGGAGTAACATATTGATGCTCACATTAAAAAAAACCTTTTTAATTTCATGACTTTGGCAAACAAAACAGTGACCGTCTATATGAATGTGCTAATGAAATATTCATTCAACATTATTATTTTTTTATATATTAATATTATCAGTGAATATTTTAATTCAAATATATGAAATTGCGTAATTACTCTGAATATTATATTTCCCACAAAGTATTTTTTTGTTTCAAATGTATGTAAAGGTTTCTGAGAAATCAACTTTGAGATTCATCTGCAAGTCTTTGTTTAAATACCTTCTTTAGGTGAGGCTTTTCACTCAAAATCTATGCAAGTATCCACATGTTCTGCTGTGCAACAATCACACACTGACCATTTTTTCTTTAGATTTTTTTTAGACTAAAGGCTTGATTCTTTAATCCTAGGGAACTGTAGTGATAAGACATGAAAATACAAGATATTTTCATGTATATGCAGAATTTATAGAGCTGACTGGTTGGCTTTTTCCTCTGTTTTGTTTCAGAGGGACATCCATTTCTGGTTTGCTACAGGAGGGGCTGGTTTCTGTCTGAGCAGGAAGCTGGCAGAGAAGATGGCACCATGGGCAAGGTGAGGCCTGATTTAGTGTGTGTGTTTGACTTTGATTTTGAGGCCATTTCACGCATATGTCGGCATACTTGTGCCTTAATCACAAAAAGTACCTCAATTGTTTCTCCTAGACAGCAGTGAGTCTAAATTAAGAATATAGGTGTTAGTCGAATATCTCTATTTGCAGTGGCCCCAGGTTCGAGCAGACTTCCGCCGTGATTATGTTACCTGATGACTGTACGGTGGGCTTTATAGTTGAGAGACGTCTGGGAATCTCAATGGTCCATAGCAACATGTTCCACTCTCATCTGGAAAACCTACTTCTTCTTGCTCCTAGAGATATCCCAAAACAGGTGAGATAGCATCTTTCGACATTTCACAAAAGTATCCTTTTGGCTTAGCCTAGTAAGCAACCTCCTAGAAATACTTCAGCAAGCATTAACAACTTTTTTTTACAGCTTTAGTACTGCTAAGTTTTGAAAAATTATCAGAAGCATTTTCCAAGTAGGTGTTTTGAACCACCTGTACAACACCCTAGCAACCAATTAGAAATGCCAATTAGAAATCTACTAGAGCATCCATCTAGCGAAGTGCTAACAATCAGGCAAATGTTCACAACAGCTTACAGCACAGATGAAAACTATTCAAATTTTCTTCCGAGAATGTATTTTGTTTTTCTTTCCACAGTATGTGTCACGAATGAGGACGTGAAGCGTGCGAGTTCATATGCAAAAAGGTTTATTCAGGATCAGGACATGCAAAAATCATACGCCGGCAGACAGAATCAGTGGAGGCAGAGACAGAGGCAGAAACATAAAACAGATCAATGGTCAAATACAGTGAATCAGTCCATGGGAAGAGACAGAGAGAATATTCAATAAACAGGCAAAACTTCGGCAACGAGTAAATCCAAAAAAAACACAAACTGGGAACACAAATGAACATATATAATATATTACCACAGAAACTCTAGATGCTAACACAAAAAAACGAGCATATGTTACCACAAAAAAACGGATTCTAATATTTTTACCAGAACCAGAGAACCAGGCTAATATTTTTACCTCAAAGTACTGTACGTTGTTATTTTAGCAAAAATAACTAGATGCTAATACTAAGGAACTGAAGGCTATTTTTTTACCTCAAAGAAATGGACGCTGATATTTTAACAAAAATAAGTAGATGCTAATGTTTTTCCTAAAGAACTGATTGCTCATTTTTTACCTCAAAGAACTGGATGCTAATACTTTAGCTCAAAAAACTGAAGGCTAATACATTACCTCATAGAACTGGATGCTAATACAGTATATTTAGCTGATAATGACACATTTTGGCCCAACATTTTGTGGTTAATTTAAATCAGACTACTATTCAATCTCTGTTCTCCCTGTATGTTTCTCTGCCTCAAACACTGAAGGTGACTCTCAGCTACGGATGGTTCGAGGATAAAATGAACAGTGTTGAGCTAAAAGGAGTTTTTACCAAAGATGAAGATCCGTCCAGGTTAGTCATACACACACCTTCACACACCCACAGGCCCTGTAAGTACAGATTTGTTATTTATGACTAAAAGATGACGCATACTGCCGCTAACTCACTTTTCTTTGTTCATTAAAGAAAAATGATCTGACAAATTGAAGTTAAAGTAGATAAAGCCTCTTTAACTGATCTAAAAGCATGTAATCCTTCTAGTAAAGTTACTTAAATCTAATTTCATGCTAATATTTGTATGTTTATCTGTAAAATGCTTACCACAGTGAGTTTGGTATCTTGCACATCTTTCTGCCTTTGCTAGCATTAAATATCCAAGCCTTTTCTGTTATCACCACAAATCCATGCTTACACACTACGTGAGCAGACATCTCTTGCGGGCAGTTAAAAAGCACTTTCTCCTACATCTTAATCTGCTTAATCTGAATACATTTGTCTGTATGTATTGCCAAACTCTTCACAGGCTAAAATGTTTTGTGTTTTCCTCAAAAGACCCAGTAAAGTTTGGTTTCCGCTTAAGATTTTGCAAACTTTAACCATGGCTTGAAGCCAAACCCATAA
This sequence comes from Enteromius afrohamiltoni, assembly GCA_034779775.1. Lineage (NCBI taxonomy): Eukaryota > Metazoa > Chordata > Actinopteri > Cypriniformes > Cyprinidae > Enteromius > Enteromius afrohamiltoni. The sequence continues at coordinate 4,766,014 of JAUYWG010000060.1, read as the reverse complement.
GACATATTATTCCTTTAAACCTTTATCAGACCCTCCGTAAACAGCAAGGGTCCAACTATGACCAAGGCACAGAAACATAGTAAGGACGTCGTTAATTTTAAGAAAAAAATAAAAAATAAATAAATAATAATAATAAAAAAAAAAATATATATATATATATATATATGGATGTACTTTCCCTTTAAGCTGTTTTTAGCTAATGTTCTGTTTTTTTCAGGTTCAGGACAGTTCATTGTCTTCTTTACCCTACAACAAGTTGGTGCCCGGTAGTCCTCAAAAGTGCATTGTCATGGAATCAAAATGTTCTCACATGATAAAATATCCTAAATGGACAATAATCATTTATAATGTGAGCATTTCAATGCATAGTGTCCTTACAAAACATTTGTGCTTTGCAAAGTCCACTGAGCAAGCAAAAGCCGAAAGCACTGCATGTTGGTCAAGTGAGGAAACTGAGAAACCTCAACATTTAACTGAGCCCTCACTGTTATCGAAATTAGAAGTGTAACTTCTGTCTACACGCTGCACATTTCAGTTATTATATGATCATCTAATTGCTTGAAAACTTAATATATTTGTGGTTATTAAATAACACATCTGTCAATGCACTGTATTAGTAACGCAATGTATTGATGAATTTGTTTTGAAAATTTGCTAATCAAAAGGTTTCAGAACAGGGTAATTAATATTGTTTCGTTCTATTATCACTCGTATTCTTGTATTTGCACTGTACGCGTTTGATTACTGTAATATGTTTGTACTGTATGATTTATATGGAGCACTTAAGTGGATATCCAGTAAAATATGTTTTGATATACATTATACAGTTTTAGATAAATAAAAGCTATTTTCCTGTATAGCCAATATGAATTGCTTCCTAACTCAAATATATGTATTGTGATGTATTTGTGTGTGCTTTTCCTGCATTAGAAAGCTCATGCACTGCCCCTTTAAGACAGGGTCTTAACATACTGTGGGTACTGGCCCTTTAAAACCATCCACCAATCAAATGAATCAAGCAATCAAGTTTGCTACACTAAACAAACTAACACAATTCCAGTGTAAGGCCGATTACAACACCTTCACCTGAGTGAGTTTGATTCTTTTTGTTATGACTGCTGGTGGCTGATTGCTGTTTGAAGTGCTTATGTTTGGGCTGGAGAAGCGGAAACATTTGAAATATTGGCATGTTTTTGTTATTAGGTTGGATTAGTTGAGTCTTTACTTGACTTGTTTAGTGTTGAAAAGCCTTTGTTGAACTTTGAGTGCGCTTTGATCATGTGGATGGACTTTTGAAAACTGATCGAATGTTATTTATTTAGCATTTTAATTACATTTAATATATAAATATATTTTGTATAAAATATAAATGATAAATGATGGAATGATATAAAAATATATTACTACCAATTTGCCTTATGTTTTATGCAATTAAATATATTTTGAATTATCATGTGACCTTAATGAGCTCAGCTGATTGCCAGCCTATGGTTAGTTGCATGAGTACTAAATATAACTGTAAATATAACTATTACTTTAGAAAATGAATGCATGCTAATGATCTGTGCATATGTGTACATATAAATTAATAAATCCATATTGCCACACACAAATCCCCACACACACACACCAAAGTATTCAAGTATAGATTTAAATGGTCCTTTTACTTGTTTTACAACACAAATTTGGAAAGTTTTTTTCCAGCCCCATACGTCTTTATGTCCACCTGTGACATTCACTAGACCAAACCAAACCAACCATAGAAGAAGATTTGCAATCTCATTTTCTGCCGTCTGGTCACCGCCTGATCTGTGTGTCCATTAAAGCAGATGGATAAAAGTCTGCAGATGCTTGTATTTATCTTGTAGTCGAACACAGGGAGGTTTATAATGCCACCACAGTACCGCAAGATCACCACGCTTTTAAATGCTGTTTTAAATTATTTGTTCTACGTATTATGTATTACAGTATGTGTATTGCAGAATATATTTGTCACAATTCTTTTGTTTTTTTCTAAATAAAATAAAAAATATATGCTTGTTTCATATACAGTTAAAATACTTATTTGAGACAGGAAATATACACACACACACACACACACGTTAATCGCATTCTAAAAACTTCCGTAAAAGTCCTCCCACCTTACATATACCTAAACCTATCAATATCCACCCCCTAGATATGGATCCAACCATGACCCCCCCACACAACAATAAGTACTCGCCATAACACATTCCAGCTACAGATCGCCAGTTATTAACAGACCAAAAAATGTATTATCAAATGTAAATGTTTCTTTCTTTTAGCTAACATCCATCTGTGCGTTACACAAGATCGTCCTGCTTTCTTGCCTTTCGGAGAGGAATGCGGTTGCCTTGAATTAGAGAGTGTGCACACTTGTGTTAGAGAGAGAGACGCATGCGAAGATAGCGGTTCAATTTAAAATAAGAAATTGAAAAGATACTAGGTTTATTTGGTCGAAAGTAAATAGGTTAGGCACAAATTAGCTTAAATGGGTTCTCTTTCTAAACACGAGCTCTGTGTCTATGTATGTGCTTCATAGCTGTGGTGCAACCCATGGGGCCCTGTCGTTACGCCACTGAACATCAGTATTAATGGCTCTGCATTGACAGGCCTGTGTATGTGGGCAGTGGGTTCATCGGGTGCAGTGTTTTGATGATGTGTGTTTTGGTCAACAAACGCCTTGGAGCTTGATAACAGTATTTATGAGAATATTCATGAATATGCACAATGTAAAATCAAAATAATTAAATGTTTTAAAAATAAACGTACATTTATAATACAAGCATGTTAATGATGTCACACATAATATTATTAATGCATTGTATTTTTTTCTCTTATGCTCCACACACACACACACACACACACACATCTGTTACATGTTAATCACATACTTTACATAATGTGTGTACTGAGTATATTTATTATGTATAATTACACACATAATTACATAACAATTATATAATGTATATATGTAAAAAATGTGTTGTGAAAAGTTGTTTATAGAGGCCTATATATAATATAAATTATATAAATATGCATGTAAATATTTTCAAAATAAGCCTACTGCATGTTTCGTTCTTTACATATACATAATAAAAAGGCCATACTATACACCGTATGCAGGCAGATTATTATTTTATGAAATTTATTTAAGTGATACTGAATGGGTTTTGTTATCAACTAAATATAATATTTAAAAGCGTATTCAGTTATTTAAAATAAATAAATAAAAAAAATAAAAAAACATATATGGTGTAGTCACAAATTTTACCAGTAGGGGCGACCGTCACTATTCTAACCAGGTTAAAGTTAACCCAACTCCCAGAAGTCTGCGAGTAGCCTAAGGAAAATCAGTTATTTACTATCCAAATAAATGGAAAGAAAAGACACCTTTTCAAATAGTGTTGTGTAAAGACCTTCAGCAGTAAGGAATTGCTCATTCCGAGTGGATCCATCAGGTTGAGGAGAGAAAGCAGAGGTGACGGAGGGAAAGAGGATGAGGGTGATTGTGTAATTATACTCCACGGGTTTGCTCTCCCCGCTTCAGTCTGTTTTTCTTTCAGTTTAGCGCCTCAGTATAATGGCTCTGCGCTGACAGGCTGTGTATGTGGGCAGTGGGTGCAGTGTTTTGATGTTGTGTGTGTTGGTCAATGAACGCCCTGAAGCTTGACAACAGCATTTATGTGTGTTTGTATATTTGTCTGCAAAGGCACTGAAAGCTTGTCAGTACATCAGTGTGCTCGTTTGTTTGAGAATGAACCTCAAGTAAACCGCCAAAAGGTGTCTGGACCATAACTGAATTTAAAAAAATACATTATTTCGCATAAGGAAGTGCCATCCATTAATATAATTAATGTAGTGCGTTTAATATTATACAACACGCATTTCATTTTAATCCATGCAGTCATTCCCATTAATGTTTGTTTAATAATATCCTTCCTGCATGCTCCTGATGAGGTGGAGGATCGTCTCCTGAGGGATCTCCTCCCAGACCTGGACTAAAGCATCCGCTAACTCCTGGACAGTCTATGCATCATAGTGTTGGTGGATGGAGCGAGACATGATGTCCCTGATATGCTCAATTGGATTCAGGTCTGGAGAACGGGCGGCCAATCCATAGCATCAAAGCCTTCGTCTTGCAGGAACTGCTGACACACTCCAGCCACATGAGGTCTTGCATTAGGAGGAACCCATGGCCAACTGCAACGGCATATGGTCTCACAAGGGGTCTGAGGATCTCATCTCGGTACCTAATGGCAGTCAGGCTACCTCTGACAAGCACATGGAGGGAGGCCCTCCAAAGAAATGCCACCCAACACCATTACTGACCCACTGCCAAACCATTCATGCTGGAGGATGTTGCAGGCAGCAGAACGTTCTCCACGGCGTCTCCAGACTCTTTCACGTCTGTCACATGTGCTCCGTGTGAACCTGCTTTCATCTGTGAAGAGCACAGGGCACCAGTGGCCAATTTGCCAATCTTGGTGTTCTCTGGCAAATGACAAACGTCCTGCACGGTGTTGTGTTGTAAGCCCCTACTTGTGGACGTCGGGCCCTCATACCACCCTCATGGAGTCGGTTTAAGCAGACACATGGACATTTGTGGCCTGCTGGAGGTCATTTTGCAGGGCTCTGGCAGTGCTCCTCCTGTTCCTTCATGCACAAAGCAAGTCTTGCTGCTGGGTTGTTGCCCTCCTATGGCCTCCTCCACATCTCCTGATGTACTGACCTGTCTCCTGGTAGCGCCTCCATGCTCTGGACATTACACTGAAAGACACAGCAAACCTTACTGCCACAGCTTGCATTAATGTGCCATCCTTGATGAGCTACACTACCTGAGCCACTTGTATGGGCATCTCTAATATTTTCATTTACAATAAAGTTTTAATGTCACATATGTTAATATTGTCACATATATTATTATTGGAATTGTAAAGCACATAGTATTCATGAAAATATTACAAAATAAATGTTTTATTTTTCAATTCTATATAATGATAATAATTATGATTATTATTATTGGAATTGTAAAACACATTGACAATACACATGGAAATAATATAAATGACAATTTATTTATTTTATGGTACTATTAGTGATAATAATATTTAGGTAATGATATTCATGATAATATCCAGTATTCATATTCATGAAATTCATATTCATGAAGTCTTCATTTTGTAATTAAAATAATTGTATTATTAATATTATTTATTATTATTTAGGTTGTACGTTTTTCTCCAGATTATCAAAATTTATATAAAAAGTTATGGTGCAAATAATTTAATGCTTCTAAAAATAGACTATATAATAATTTAATAATAATAAAATGGTAAAGCATGTATAGATATTTTATAATCCAAATAATTCATTTTATGTGTAATGAATAATAATAATTTATGAATATATATATATATATAAATATAATCATTGTAATTCATGGTTTCCGGTTGAAATTAATTTTAATTTTTAATTTACAGTACCATGCTTATGGGATATGCCTAGACTCATGTTGCCATGACAACTGAAATTTGATAAACATGTTGACACACCAGTATGTCTCGTACAACTAAGTCTTTTTGAGATTCCTCTGTAACTCTAGACGCTTTACATACATTAGATTTCCAAGTTATGTTTCTCAAGAGAAAGATCAGGTATATCAGCTTTGTTGCTGTCTTGGAGAAACAGTTGATACATTAAAGTGAGCACAATGGTCATTTGTCGTTTAAAGTGGCTTTAAAAAGCCTGGTATCTCTTTCTGAGGCTAGATGTATTATAAGCACGGTTCACACGGACAAGCTGTGCTGCTGCAGCTCTGGGGAATCAATAGCCATCGTGCCTTGAACCCGTATGAACCCCAGCAGCCCTCTACAAAACAATCAATGGGTAAATCAATGCGATCTCAATGAAGACACAAGCTCTCGCAGCAGGCGTCTCACTGCAAGTATTTTCTCCTTTTTCTGAGGGGCCGTTTGTGGTGGAGCAGCCATCAATTGATGTTGATAATGGAGGGGGCAGTGAGAGGAGAGTAGAGAGCGGTGGAGTGGCCCTCACTCTGAGAGCCCGCTGAGGGTTCATCTCCATGGAGCCGCCTTCCTCTCCACGGCACTCACAGACCCAGAGACATGCGCTGACACAACCAGACCTTTCTATGAGAGTGCAAGAAAGCCCTCGGCTCACTGTGTTTCTGTTTACTTTTTTTGCAATTTGAGAGTGTATCTTAAAAATCTACACATCCTCAGGACATTTGCGATGGGTTAAAGTCTTGACTTTTTATGTCACTTTGTTACATAAAGATTTTTCCTTAATAAAAAAATAAGCTTTACAAATAATTTACAAATACAAAATAAATATTAT
>JAUYWG010000060.1:4736606-4759533 GCA_034779775.1 Enteromius afrohamiltoni | reverse complement strand
TGTGTGTGTGTGTGTATAATCTGCAAAAAATATTATTTATAAATATACATTAAAATATATAACATTTTTATATGTGTATATTTAAATATGTATTTAAATATGTATATGTATTAGATCATGACCGATATTATCGGCCGCTATTTTCCAAACTATCGGTATCGGCATTTACATCCTGCAACCTGCTGATCCAACCAGTTATCCGCGAGGGAGATGATCGGTGAAGTGTGTTCATGGTGAGCTGGTCACGAGACATACATTGCTTGAATAATGATTAAAGAACATCCCGATCAGTTCTCTTAACTCAAATAAGCATGACAAAATTTGTGACTAAGCACCATAGGGAATATTTATTAGGCTCTTTGAAAGGAGAGAATGCAGAGAAACTTTGCGTCTTGTACTAAAACCTGCCTCTGCTGGGCTGGAGCTACTGAGGATTGACTGATTCAGTACACTACCTCATATACTGTTAGCAATTTATATTTTGCTGTTGTTGTTATTTCTCAGAACAGAATTTGCCTCCAGTCCTATTCAAAGTTATATTTATGAAGCTTACCAAGTCTTTTAAAACTGGTAACTTTGATTTGGTTGTTGTTTTTGTGTTTTTGTTCAAAGGACTTTACGTTTCATATCTTTTGTATTTTTATAGATTTTATTTATCAGAACGTTAATATATTTTGATGTTACTCCGTTCTGTTGTAACAATAAAAGAAACGGGTTTCTTTTTAGAATGCATTATCATGTTATGTTAGTTAAAACTCATAAATAACTACAAATAACTACTGTTAGGGAAATCTGTTGATGTTTTGTTGCACATTGCTGAAATTCAAAAAAAAAAAATTATCGGCCGGAATATCGGATTTTAAAACCAACAAATATTTGTATCGGTATCTGCCTTCAAAATCCTTTATCGGTCGGGCTCTAATTTAAATATATATTTTATTACATGCATTTTTGTTTAGTTTACAAATATTTAAATTCATATTGAATGTATGAAGTATTTGTTTAGATTTCCATTTATTGACATTGTAAATATTATTTTAAAATAAATAGAAAATTGTTATTTCTTATTATAACCAGAATTTATGGCATATATTTTTATTTAAGTTTTAAGTATTTTAATTCATATTTAATTCATAAAATCTTTTTAGGTGTAGCTTTTTAATTAATGAAAAATTGTCTTTGTGATTTAATTTAGAATTATTGTTTAAATTCATCAGGGCAGTTGCATTTTAATGTAATATAAACTGATTAATAATTATTTCTAAATATGAAATAATGTGTCTTTTTTGAATTTATAGAAATAGTATATTTTAATACATCTTTATATATCTATCCTTATGCGGGTATATATATATATATATAAGCCTATATAAATAATATTTATAAATATTATATAGGGTAAAGTTCTCAAATTATAATTGGTTTGATGCCAAAACCATTACATATGAACGCATTAAAAATTATTTGTGCAACATGCTAAACAGATTAGTGTATAATTTGTAAAACTAATTTAGCATAAATTGTCATTAAATGTAATTGCGTCAATTTACAACCGGTTTGCGCCATTCGGTTCTGCTCATGTTTAAGAAATGACAGACTGCAGCTTGGTTTAAAACCAAATTTTTCTTTAACCCATTAATGACATTTTCTTGATTGAAAAACACTGTTAAGGTGATCACGTGACTTCTTGGTTTATTAAGCAGAGTGAGTCTGAGATTGTGTGTAATGACTCTTGACTGGTTACTTAATGATTACATGTTCAGTCAAAAGTAACATGACCCAAAAACCTGATCTGTGTAAAAGTGCAGCTGTATAAACCTCCGCTGAGACTTTGTAGTGCTTTTCTCAAAGGAAAGCTCACATGGGGACTCATGCCACAACCAAACCTGACTGCATTGCCTCTATAAACCCATCCAGAGGCTTTTTGTGCTCTTCTAGAGAACAGAATAGCTCCTGTTCCATCTGATAGCCCTCCACAGAGAGAGAGAAAGTGCAGGACTGCAAATCACTTTCACTCTGAAACTCTTTCAGTTGCCTGAAGTTGGACTTTTCCTGTTTTCTCAAGCCAGACAGAAGAAGCAGGAGGTCATTTCTTCAGCACTGACCTTCTAACCCTGGTTCCAATTAATTCTGGACCAACCGTGATGTAGAAGTTCAAACAGGCCTCAGGAAAAAAATAATAAAACACATGACTGTCAGAGTGTATGTTCTTCTGTCTCTTCAAGGGGACTCACAGTGACTCATGTCATGCTCTGTTCATGTCATGCTGTTATCGTCCTTGTCCCTGTCCCTGTTGGGTCAATACTTTAATTTAACCCTGAAGCAGGGTTTGACCCTCACTTAACTTTCATGTTAGGGCAGAAAGCTTAGGTCAGATCGAAATGACCTTGTCAGGACAGAGGGAACAAAAGAATCAAATATTGCTGTTTTAGGACCATGAACAAGAATATTTTGTAATAGCCCTCATTTGTTCTGCAGTCATTTTGGCCCAGAAAGCACTTTCTTTTCCCTAAATATGTTACTTGCTATTGCACTGAACTAAAACATTAAAAATCACACACACACATCTTTCTACCCATCTATCTATCTACACACAAACACGCATAGATATATGAATACGGTAGGATGCATTAGGATGCTACACAATTCAAACAATCTGTTTGGTAGCCTTTCATTTTTGTCACTGTAGACTAATAGTGAAAGTTAGCAACAATTGCAGCTAAATTAGAAGATGAGACTGAGTGAGGGAAGCAGTTTGGGTGAATTTCAGGCAGGGAGAACTCCCAGACAGATGGTGAGAGGGGAGGAAGGGGAGATCCCATCGTCATAAACCATAAACAGTGAGTCACCGTCAAGGTACAGAGACTGCAGTACCTCTTCTAACCACCAGGGTGCAGCACATCATCATTGAAAATGCAGCAATTGTCTTCACACCCTGTGTATTTGTTAAAAATCAACTGATATGTAAATGATTTCAACTGGAGAAGAAGCCAAACTAGACCACTTGGAACGTACAATCAGCAAGAGGATCCACATCAAGTCCTTGCTTCCTGCTAATGGACCATGACACTAAAAGTAATGTGTTTACAGACCTGTCAGTAGCATTTTGCTTAAGTGTCAACAATCTGCTCTTTGCTTTTGGCCTTCTCCAGAAAAATGTGACGGCTTGATTCGAAGGTACATTTAGGATTGCCCGTTAGCACGCCGTAATTCCCTTCGTTGACAAAGCTTTTAACCTCGATGACCGCCTGACATAAAACATCAGGAAGAAATCTGACCTTCAACACATTGAATCACCATCAGCACCTCGTTCGGCAGGTGTGACATCACCATATCTGTCAAAACACATGCTGCTTGTGATTGATGGCGTTGCTTGGATGAAAGAGACATGAAACGGCATTTGCAGGCCATTTAAATGCTGTAAATTGAGATATTTCCAAGATTTCCTACCTTAATGATAACCAAACAGCTGTTGTTTAGTTATAATAATGTGTTCTGATGAATTTTGTAAGAACTGGAACACATATGAACAAAATGGGTTTAAATTAATTGGCGTTAATTTAGGCTAAAGTTAAGCTAACGCTAGTACTGCCATTCTTGTGAAACAGATTGTTCAGAACCGTGTGTGTGCTGAATTATTTGCCATAGCATGTGGTTCATTCTTCAGGAGCCTAGCAGAGCTGTTGCAATGTTTTCTCTCAGATTAGTGGTTTGTGTTAGTATTGCATATTTAGGCGCAACTGTTTGTTAGCATAGCGCTACTTTCCCTGTTGGTTCTCCCCGTCAGATCTAGAGTCTGTCTCAATTAACAAATCATTTAAGTGTGAATGATAATTACACACTGCTCTCAGGCCAATGACTAAGTGCAAGGAGATTTCAAGACACTGCTTTATAAACACTTGACCCTGTTTGTGTTCGCACAATGTAATGGTTGTAATGTGTGAGTTCTGGGAGCTCTTTCACTGAATAGTTTAACACAAAAGAATATTGTCATGTCCATGTTGTTACAAACCTGTTGTTTCTTCTGTGGAAAAGGTTTGACGACTACTAGCAAGTTTCAGAGGCACTAAAAGGACAGTAAAGTGAACCTTACCCTTTTTTTTTTTCCTGACTCCCCAAGATTGATTTATACTCTTGCAATTAGATTTCTTTTATTTTATTTTCTTTTCACAAGCTCAGTGATTTAGCCTTAGCTTTATAATAGCATATTAAAATGAAATATAAAATAATTACTGACATTTAAAATAAAAATAAGTATCCATGTTTGGATTGGTGTGGGATTGACGAAGTAAGTATTGAAAATTGACAGGCCTGTCATAATTTGCCCAAACATAATGTCAATCTAACATCATCTGGCAAACAAACCAGACAGGAAAGTACTTGGGAAAAAATGCAAGATACCTTCTAATGTTCATCCATGTTTATTTTGTGCTATAACCAGCAGAGGTGGACGAAGTACACAAATCAAGTACTTGAGTGAAAGTACAGATACATACAATAAAATATTACTCCAGTGAAAGTACCTTTTTCAATTTTACTCGAATGAAAGTACAAAAGTACTCTGTTTTTTATGTATTTAAGTAAAAAAGTACTGATATATTTATTTTGCACTTTTATATAGGCTACTTAATTTTATATAGCACATATATTTTTTTATAATCTTACTGCTCAAAATACCTGTAATTTTCCTAAAATAACCACTATGTGGAATCAAGCTACAATATATTTTTGTTGTTGGTTGGACCACATTGACGATCATGTAATGTTCACTATGAAGCTTACACTGCAATGTACCTCAGAGAAAACAGATTTGACTGTCTTATTTTCACCAGTAAGAAAAAGGTGTTTTAAAGCTTAGGTAATTGTTTTGCAGAACATCACAGTTATGTATGACATGAGAATAAGTTAGTTTTCTTTTCAATTTCATTTCAATTTGAGAATGAATAGTTTAGTGCTATTTGCAAACTGATTGAACAGGTTAATTAAAAAGGATCAGTTTGTTAATGAATCGCTCGTCTGCGTCTCACTCGTAGCACGTGATGTATAAGTAATAACTGATAACTAGTAAAGAGGTAGAGTCGATCAGTTAAAGCTCTATGATCAGTGCCATTTTAACTAAAGCGCCACAAAAATTTATTGGCCACAAAACAATTTCTTACAAAATTTGAAAGCTGAGACATTTTTTCATACTAAAAGTAGCCTCCTCTGTCTTCTGTTGTCAGTAGTTGTGTTCCATTACAGATTTGCGCAGAAGTTGTATGTATTGCGAAATTACGCCATTTTTATTAAACAATGTTAAGTGGCTAAAACACTGCACATTTTGCAGTCTCACCATAAGTCATAGCAATGAATTTTGGTGAGATTTGATGGATGTGTTTGAGTGTCAGCAAACAGCTTCAATGTTCCATCAGAGCCGAAAGGCAGCACATACGTGTTCGGTTTAAACTGTCTAAGCATTAATGGCAGGAAAAGCCCATTAAACATGAGAATAAACATGTATTAAGTGTTTCTTGGAGGTTATAATACATTGATGAAGGATCATATGACTTATTACATATTTCATGTCACCTGAAATAATCCTTTTTCAAATTGCCTGAAAAACCACCCTATGTACCTTAATCGTAAAAACTTTTTTGCGACTATATGGGAGTATTTGCAAAACTGACGCATTTCTATTTCACTGGCATATTTTCAATCCACAATTGTAATTTGCACAATTTGAAGGGTAATGGAAATCCGGCTAGCGTCGTCATTGGTTTGCAGTCATTTTCCACTATGTGAGCACATGGTGTGTGGTGCACACCAAGTGCTTAATATTTCTAACTTCATTTAAAGAGGATTTGAGGTCCTCATATTCAAGCCAAGTTCCTTTGACGAGCAGACGCCTAAAACCTGCTTACTGTACAAGAACAGCTTCACTAGGCAACCTCTAAATGTTCTAGAATATAAGCAATCCACAACCATAAAAGATAAAAATGTGTGCATTAACCTGAATGCCCCACACATCTTTTAGGTCTCTGAACCTCACATCAAAAAATATGGATGAATGTCAAGCTCGTTCATTGCCATGCCAAATCTTTCTTGTTCTTCACCTCAGAATTCCCGCATTTCTCTTCCACTCATGGTGTGAAGATTAATCACACTTGACATCTCATTTTCCGACTGTGGCTTTTTGTGGAATCTGTTCGGTCGGCCAGAGAGATTGTGAATGTTCCAATATACTTTAGAAATTCTAAATACTATGTGCATCATCCTCCTCTGATCCGAGCCTTCACCTTGTGGGTAAAGTTCATGATCTTATTTGAATCATGTCAATACCGGTTACAACTTGGTAAGATAGATTCTGATAATTGATTTTACAGCAGGCAAATGCAAACCTATGCTGGTTTTGATGAATTTTGAAGTCCTGAATACATTTCCGTTTTCCAGTTTTTGCATGTACAATCTTAGTTATTTGCACAGTTTATCTGTCACACTCAATTCATGGCTGAGGTATTCACGCGAGACATAAATGGACAGGTTGGATAGAAAGACTGAGAGACAGTGAGAGAATTTGTATTTGGTGTCTATCTCATTCAGTTTTGGCATGCGACTCGCCTTGCATCGCTGCTGTGCTCCGTTACCATGGGAACATGCAGGAGCACCAACGTGATTGAAGAACGAAAGCAAGCGAGAGTGAGAAAGCAGTCCCGCCTTTTGGTGCTTTCTCCCGCATGTGAGTTATCGACAGCCCCTCTAGCGCTTGGCAAATTAAAACATATTTCATCTGCCACAAAAATCTACAATGAGCCATTAAAACTCAGGACACCTTCTCTCCAACTCAAATCACTCAACCATACCACCTTGGCCAGTTTGGACGGTAAAAAAATGCCACTGACAGTAAAGAATTATTTGCTTTGCCTTTCAGAACCCACTCCATGTTGGGGATTTTTTTGGCTGGGAACTTCTGCAACTGATGACTCAAGTTTTTACCAAGGTATGTGGCAGAGACCAAGTTACTTTAAGCTATAGGTGGTTCTTGCCCACTGGTTTCAATCTGTAAGATTTGTTTTGCCAGTGTCATGGTCCACACAACAGGAGCCAGTGTACATGCTGACCTGAACAACTTCTGATGATAGTGCTAGCTAAACCTGTAGCTGTTTGTCCTCAGTGGGTCTGTCTATGGTCTAAATGTTGAGGATAAGGACTAAGACTTGTGGTGACCGTGAGACTAATTTGGGTTATTAAATATTCTCAAGCAATGTCAGAAAGGGAAAAAGCCAAACTGGTAATGTGAAACTAATTGGTTTAAACAGTGATTCATGATTTACAGCCATTGTGTCCTTGAACAAGGTGCCCCAGGTTGGACAATTGTCCCTGTAATGTATGTGTATAGTAAGTTGTTTCCGATAATTAATCTTCAATAAAAGAAGAACAGTCCAACTGCACTGCATTGAGGGTCCAACATATAGTAGTTGCATCCATTTTTATTACAGCTTGTTCTACATTTTTAATTCCATTTAAGCTAATTACCATCAGGGTAATGAGGTCTCGCTTTCCAAGAAATGTCTTTGCCCAGGTGGAGAGATTCCTTACTGCCTGCTGTAAATTCAAATGCTTACCATACTTGATGCACAGGTCCTTAAGGTTGTAGGGTATCCTATTTGTCATTTCCTGATTCAGGAGGGTGCTCACTAGTGCTTGTGCTGTACTCCCTTAGTGCAGAACTCTTGGTGGAATATTTCCCAACCATCCATGCAGTATTGCATCACCTAAATGCGAATGCAGAGGGAGACCGGCGCTGAGAGCGGTATCTTGGATAGGACCTTATTTAAACAGTTGAGTGATGGGGCATTTGGTTTGTTGAATCAATAGTAAATGTATTTGTGTCTCCTCGCATATGTGTGTTTGCAATGGCTCATTTGGCAAACCTGGGTCTCATCTGGCATATTCCAGATTACCTGTGACTCCTGAGATAACCGAGAGACTCTTGCAATCCATCACCTGCCGACAAGGCCTTGTCTGAAAGTTGGAGGGAACGAAGGAGAGGGGAAAACTGACAAATGAGGGATTCGCAATGGTGGAATAAAATTCTTTTTCTGGTTTTCTCAAAGGAAACAGGTCTTGAAAGATAACTCTAAAATACTGGCATAAAAATGACACTGCTGTAATGATGATGATAATTGTGAAGCCGGGATAATTGAGGACAGTCTTTTGCTGGATAGATATTGACCACATTAGTGCTTGCAGTGGAGATGAGCTTTAATTAGACTCAATTAATCCCCATTTGGTCTCGGAGGATGGAGGCAAATAGCAATTTTCTGAGCATAAGCCCCTTTACCTGCTCACAGTTGAATAGATGATATACCCTGTTTAGTGGCTTGTCCAGTGGCACTGAGAAATGTGAAAATTACAAGACCATAATCCGTCGAATGGAGTTCTAGGAGTCTTTGATTGCTAGTGGCGGCATTGTCAGTGTGTGTGAGACTTACAACACTGGAGGGACTGCTGCTTCAATTAGAACTGTGAGTTCATAGACTTTAACAGTGTATTTTGGAGGTAGATCTTATCCCCTGAAGGACAATTCCTCTCCTCTGCAGTTTTATTTTGTATTTGACATTGTGTTGAAGTGTTATGGCATGTACAACTCTCTATGTAATGCCATCATATATCATGGTGGTTGTTTTTAGTAAGGTTGTATTTATCCTCTGATACTGATTAATATTGCAAGCTGGTGCATCTGGGAGCAGTATTATTCGCATACTTTTGCATCGCGACTTTATCAGCTGTCTCGCTAGTCTCCAATTCAGACTTCAACACTACTTCCAGGAGGTATGGTGCACATTTTTCTTGAGTCCAACAGGATTGTAAATTCATTTTATAAGCCCTCTCAATGAGCACTCGTGAAGACAAATTACTAGTTGGTGGATTTGCAGATCTTTGCAAGTGACACGGCTTACTTGGTGACCTAGATGAGATCAGATATGACCCAAACACAAATCCTTTTAATATTTCTATATGTAAGACCTATATTTAGCATGCAAGAAAACAGGGTTTCAAATCTCAACTTGATTCAACTGAAAGATGAGATGCGATTGGATCCACTTGACTTAGAAATAGACTAAGGGGGGGCACAAGCATCACACTATCACTCTGAAACTGGAAGGTCTTGTCTGCAGATATGCAAATTGCTGCAGCATAAGTGTCTTCACACATGTCCATTTTGGTGAATCTGTTTGCTTGCTGTCAATATCTAATGGGCATCTGTAAGAGATATCCTTCTTAATCTGGCGCGCTAGACACAACATACAGAATTCTCCAAGGCTGTTATTTTCTCTTAAGTCCTATCAGTCTTTTAGACAAAGCTGAAATAACATTAGACCTCTCTCCTCTCCGTCTGCCCTTATCCTCAACACTTCATAGCAGTCTTTTGGTCTTTTTATGCAAACAAATGGTTAAATGGTAAACAGATCAGGCTCAAAACAGTGCCTGACTTTAGACCTCCATTATGTGGATATTTTTTGTGGCTGCAAGCATTTCCATGTGAGCTTGAGGGTGTGTGTTGGAGAGAGTGGTAGAGAGAAACAAAGGAAAGGGTGCATTGCACACTGCCTGTCTTTCTCGCTCTTTATGTAAATTAGGACATTTAAAAAGGAAAAATATTTTTGCAAATGCTGTATTGCTTTGGTTATTTGGGTTTTCTCAGTGTGTTTACTGTATGCAAGCTTCTGGGTTTGTGTAGCTTATATAAGTAGTATGAATTCTGTTAGACTACTAAAATGTACTATTATTAAAACGTAGCCTATATAATAAAATTCGATTATGTGTTTTAATTTATGTCTCTGTTATTAATTTACTAATGGCTTCAGTTAAAGGTTCACCCCAAAATGAAAATTCTGTCATTAATTACTTATCCTCATGAGATTCCAAACCCTTAAGACCTCCATTCATCTTCAGAACATAAATTTAAGATATTTTTGATGATGTCAGAGAGCCATCTGACCCTCCAAAGACAGCAATACAACCCAGGGCTCGCAAAATGTCAAAATCCCCGGTAGCCCTTTGGGCAGATACTCAAAATAATAACCCAAGAAAGAGGTTATTTAATATATATGTTTCAAAATTAAGTAAAGGCCTTCGGTTCCTGAACCGGTCTAAAAGAATTGCAATGCCCACCTGTTCCACCCCAGCCACCATTCTCTCGACAAGAACATTCTTTTCCTTCATGCTGATACTTTTTTTACTTTACATTTGTCTCTCTTGCTGAGCAACAGGACCATGTCTGCAAAGGTCACCAAAAGCTTTAAACATTCTCAGTGCCCTATGAGAGAGCCTGTTGCCCTCTGTGAGGGAGCAAAGGCAGAGGCAGAGTTTTAAGTGGTAGATAAATTGTATCAATGACTGACCGTGCATCTTTAGATAATCAAGTTCGAACGGATCCCTGACGGAGGGATAAAAATAGATCCTGGGCCATTACGTTATGCCGTAATAGCACAACTGCAGCCAATACACCAAGCCCTGGGGAGATTCAAAGCGGAGGCCAGGGGTTTATTAACAAGAAACAATTACAAGGAAACAGAAATGTCCAATATTCTAAATTTAGACTCTTGTTGCCATGGTGTATGATTCACGCAAGACAAAGGTAAACCAAAGACAATCACAAGAATTTGATGATTCAGTGTGTCCAATGTGATTTATTACAGTTTACTTTCAAATATCTCTGTCTCTCTCGCCAATCACACATTTTGTTAGAATAAACTAGTCATGTTTTTAATTTCTTAAATGGATTTGCGTATCATATTACTTAATATACCCTCCCAAATATCGTAATTGCTTTTAGAAGGAAACATTAGTTTCTAGACTAGAAAGGAAAAGAGAGGGAGATGGTTCAAGTGAGATTTTTTTTTAAAGCCAACAATTTTCCCAAGCAAGTAATTGAGAGAGAAAGCTATCCTTTTATCTCAATAGCAATTGCTTGGCAGGTGGAGAACCCCTCGGAAGGACCTGCCAAAATTTACAGTCCAATCTGTAAGTCCAATCTACAGCTCTTAAGATCTGAAAGGTTATATTATTTTTATTAGCATTTACCGTCTAACTACTTTCTTACTAAGAAGCAGTGGGATTTCACCATCGTTTCTTCCTTGCATGCTAGTGGTGCCGTCTGGATAAATGACTGTTGAGCCAAGGGGCAAGGTGCGGCTCGCCCAGCCCGGATCGACTTAAAATGAGGTCGATGCTATGAAGTACATGGATGGGATTTTCCTTCCTCCAGACTATTGGTCTTAAATGCGAGGCTATTTGTCTTTAAGAAGGAATCATTTGTCTGTTGTTGGTAAAGGAGTTCAGTTTAGAGATTGGCATGGTTAAAAAATTTTTTTTGAAGCTGACAGAGCTCTTTAAGATCTCTATAACAAAAAGAAAAATGATCAAATATACCTGCTACAACAGCTTAAATGTTTTACATGAATTGAGTTAGACTGGTTAAATGGCTGCGGACAGAGACATGTTGAATGTAAACTAGCTCCTACAACTTAAGGTTGTTGGTTGCTGTTAAGCTAGAACTGGAAGTAATTTTGACAGCTCTGTCGAACTGAATGTTGGTATGTGGTTTTAAGTTTTAAGACACTGGAGTCTGTTTGGATGGGATTGTCAGCCAATAAACCAATATGTTTTCAGAATGATATTTTGTGATTTTTCTTGATGTTTATAGAGCCCCTGTGTCTTTTAAATCTTTTGGTCAAAAACATGTCCTTAAGCATCACTGCTGTGGAGCTGTCCACGGTGCTGAAATGAATAGAAGCTGAATGGAAGATATTCTGAATGAACGAGAGCACACTTTAAATCAAAAAAAGAAAGTTCAAGCTTGTATTTTCTACAGATCCTCCAATGTTTTTTGCACTCCAGCGTACTTCATAATATCTCCTTTTATGTTCGGTACAAACTTATATTGACATGAGGGTGAGCAATAATGACACAGATTTTATTTTTAGGTTTAAAGCCCAGCTCCAACAGAATTTAAAATCTAACCCAAGTTGTAGTGACGCAAAAGAAAGCTCAGTTTTGGTTCCTACAGCTGCACATCATTCTTTCAAAAGCCTATGTTGCTGATCTTCAGGGAGCTTCTATCTTTACAGAAGCTATCCTGTGAGTCCCTGCATCACTAGCACTGATCCTGCAGAAAGTGTGTAAATCCATCAAGTCAGATATGTCAAAGCTCCTCGGCTATCTCTGAGCATATGTGATAAAAGGTAGCTACTGTACTGTTTTTCTACTCTTGCATCCAAGCAGTCACTAAAGTTTGATGTCGTCTTGAATTTGTAGATGTGATGTCTTGGAAGTCCTATAGAAGGTTCCTATATAGTAGTTCTGTTAATTTGCAAAACAACACCTGTTTAGTGATTGACTTACTGCTGTGAGGCAGCAAGTTGTTTAATAAGCTTCTGTTTACTTTGCCTTTCAGACTGAATATGCGCTTCCCGTTATTTGAACTCCCACTTAGGATGGCTTGCTATACAGTTCACTATACGAATTCTAACTGGTCATAACTGATTGACATCTCACACAGGTCCATCGTAGGCAAACACTAGGCAAAATTTTTTTGTGAATGAGCCTCTCTCACCCTCCATTCACCTAAATTCAGTGCCTGAAATCTCTCTGAGAATGTTTCAGGATGCCAGAGGGGGAGCTGCACAGTCATTCACGTGAAAGATTGATTTAACACATGCGGGCAGCTGTGCCTGCTCGCGCTCTGGCGGAGTGCCTCTCTATGACGTCAAAGGCTCCTGCCTGCTAGTGTGGGAGCACGCTCGCTTGCGCTGGGAGAGACACGCGCTGACAGAGCCGCGCTACGTGCCCAGAGTGCAAAAACAGATGTGCTTGGTGGCCAATGGAAAAGACAACGGGCAAAAACCTGAAGCTCTATGAAAAATAAGGAGTTGGCCTCACTTTTCTAGTGGAAGAAAGTGGACGTGCATCACCCGCATGTTTTTCTAGCAGTCTATGTTTGTAATCCTGCTGAAAAAAACATAGCTAAAACCAGCCCAAGCTGGTTGGCATGGTTTCAGCTAGTCATAGCCTGGTTTTAGCTGGTTTATGCTAGTCAGCAGGTCAGTTTTAGAGCGGTTTTGGCAACTTCCCAGCCTGGTTGAGCTGAAAAAGACCAGCTAAAACCAGCCTGACCATACTAGCTAGGTTGGGAGACCAGCTAAAACCAACTACTTCCAGTTTAAACCAGCTAAAACCAGCTAAAACCAGCCAACCAGCCTAGGCAGGGAATTTAGTATATTAGCACTGCTTTTTACCCAGGGTTATTAATCTCAGCTCCAGAGCAAGGCGTTATTTTTAACGAACATGTGTGTGAAAAGATGCAGTGTTAGAATGTTTTGTCCAGATGCTCAGAAACCTCATATTGCGTCACGGAAAAACCATGCATGTGTGAACAGTCGTTTTAGTTCTTGAGTGGAAAAATGTCTCACGACCAATTGCCAAATTCGTACTAATTCGTACAACCTCATACGACTTTGTACGATTTGTCGTAAACCACGTGACAGGTAAGTTTAGGGGTGGGATAAGGTTTAGGTCATTCGTACTAATTCATATGAATTGGCAACTCGTAATATACATTCAATTTAGAAGAAATCGCAAGAATTCGTACAAGTGTGGTCGAACGAATTTGTACGAATCAGCCACCTCATAAAATATGTACGAATTGCCGTGAGATCAGCCTGGTAAAACACACCAACTGGAGCTACTAAAGATACTGAAGATGCTGTTTTGTTCTTACCTTTTCAGTCTGAGAGTTTCATTTCAGTCAATCTTTGTAGACTGAGCAATGAACCTTTACGTAAAGAGATCACATGCTTGCTTCATCCAATCAGTGGCAAATAACCTTAACCTGGGCTTTAATGTGCAGTGTAAAGTCATCTTCATTTAACCCCGGGAAAATTATAGGCAGTGATAAACGAACAGGATGATGCATGTAACCCGTTTACCCGGCGTTTAGAGTGACGCAGGGTTAAAAATTATGATAAAGCCCGAGAGAGAGGTTAGCAATGCCACTTATAGCAATTCCGCTGTATGTTTTAAGCGATTCATCAAAAGAACCAGCTAATTTGCCTGGGAGCTGGGCTTGCACTGCTACTAGCTATATTTGATTCACAAAAAGAGTTTAGTAATCGGACTACGCTGACCACGTTGTATGTTTTTGTTTCACAATCAAACAAGAAGCGTCAAATTATTACTTGGGCTGCGTCTGACTGACTAAAAAGGACACAGTTCAGAGGAGTCATTCTTGAGGAATCGGGCTACACTGATCCAGTTGTTTTCCCGCTCGCTCGCTCGCTTTCTCTCTCTCTCTCCCTCTCTCTCTCGCGCGCGCGCGCCAGCTCAGTCCGTATCTCCGTCGGTCTGAGTCCTCAGCGCTGGCAAGGGATAATAAACTGCCTTTCCGCAGCAATACGTGGTCAACGGAACAGCCCGCAACTGAGGTAGGAATACAGTCTCCGAATTCAATCATTTATGTGTAAAACTGCCAAAAAGAAACCAATAGAGATTTTTTTATTTGCTCAATACCCTCTCCATTGACGAGAAGTGATTCATTTGGAAAGCCACCTGCATCCTGATCTGCGTGCGCAGGGGTTTGGTGAGATGTGTTGCATCCTTCAGCTGAAGATAACGCGGCTTTATCAGATCTTCTCTGGCACTATCAGAGTTTCAGAAGATGGTTAGGTTTTAAAATGCATTTATTAAGCCCACACGGGGGAAGACATGTCTATATAGACTTATGGTGTTTTCCAGCCTTTTCATTTTAAGATTATTTTTTATTTCTGTACATTTAATAACTCTGCATGTGTTTTTGCTTTATTGGTTGTAACAGGCTTGGAGAAGTAGTGGAAACTGAGATTCCCTATCTTTTTCTACTTTTGCATTTGTAATATTTCAGTCGAGTCTTTCTAATAATAAAAGAGCGAACGATTTAGGGAACCGTCTCTTCTTGGCATGCGCATCATTTTGTCTTGAAAAGAAACGTATAGAGATGGATATAAACGACAGAGAGGGGGGTGCTGGGAGAGACACGGGACGGGGGAGAGCGCCATCGTTTGATTTATAACCTCACAAATACGCAGCGACTGCCGAAGCCTGGGGTCCCCGCTTTGACTCGCTGTCATTTTAACAGCAGACGCCGATTACACCGGAATACTGATAAAAGACAGAATAGCTCCCTCTACAAGGGCTTCAGAAAGCTCTTTACCACAGCATGGAGAGAAATCAATGTGATTAGGGAGCTACACTACAACCACACCTGTTTCATTACAGCACACAGCGGCAGCGGGAATATCTGCGAGCTCCCAGCGTTAAAACCACATGCAATCCAAATTAGACTTTTGTGGCTTTTAGTCGATATATATATATATATATATAATTTATTTATTTTATTTTATTTTTGCAGCTTTGAGGCTGTTTGGATGGTCGTATACTACAAAGTTGCCAATCTGTGCTCTGACTATTGGTGCATCAAATGGTTTATGTATTCATTTTGTATTATATGAAAGTTCGGAGCAGATAAAAAAATTAAAAAAAGACATCTAAAATGTAATCTATAGGAACATTTACAATAAAATGCAATGTTTCTTTTTCTATTACAGTTAAAAAAAAATAAAAATAAAAATATATAGAATTGCTTTTGTTGGATTGTAAAATAATTGTCTGGAACAGCCTCATTTTGCTTTTATCTGATAATAGCTGTCAATCGAATTTGACCATATGCTCCGCCCCCGACTTAGCCTACTGCTTTGCAAGAATAGACTTCAACATGAAAACCACGGTCGTTATTTAAAGTGAACATAAAACACCAATTGTGCTTCTGCTTTAAGCAGTTACATGATAAACAGGATAAACTCCCTGTTAAAAAAAACAAGCAGTATACAGTATGCTGGTTAGGTAAGTTTTGAATTATGGATGCTGCTTTGAGCTGGTTTAAGCTGGTCCCTAGCAACTAGCTTCTGCTCAGGACCATTTTAAACCAGCATCCATACTTACTTCAAAACCTACTTAACCACCCCATACTGTTTTTTGTTGCTGTTTTTTTCATGTAAAGAAGGTAATGTTAAAGGTTAAATACTACAGTTATGTTAACAGTTTCTTTTATATTAACAATGTTTCTTCAAAAAAAAAAAAAGTAATCTATCTAAAGGACATTTCATGGATATTTCAGTCATTCACTTTATTACATTTTTGAACCCGTAATTATACGTTCGACCAGTAAAACCACATAGTTGCTACTGTGTTTTGACTGTAAAGTTTACAAGAGAAGCTGCCTTTTTACTGTAAATGTATGTTCTTAATTGGTTGATTTTTGTGTTGGGCGAGGCTTCATTTTATCCATTGAAGTTCACTGAATTGTAAAAAGGGGTGGAGTTGAGTAATACTAGTCCTTAGTGATGTCACTCATAAGGGAAAGTAATTCCAGAGTCCGAGCATTATATTTAGATTATTATTTAAGGAAAACACACTAATATATTAGTGCAATTAGACAGGGAATGTGTAATAAAAGTAACCTGGGTATATTCACACTGACTTTACACTGCGTTTGCAGCGGATTTAATGACGGAAGCTGAGACTTGGGTTAAACCACAGTGGATGAATTTAAAGATGATGAATTGACCCCTCACTGCCAAAGCCTATTTGCCCCATATGGCAATGCTGAGTATGTGACTTCATTATTTGCAGCCTGGTTTGCAGGCTTTTGATTTATCTGCGGCCTTTTTTAGACACATCCACAGGTGCCAGGAGTGAGTCACGCGGCTGCTTGGTTAAAGGCGAACCTTCACGTGAGCCAGCCAAAAAAAAAAAAAGTAATAGTTTTAGAAAAATGATTTTAACTTTGAAGAGATCTAATTGAAAGTCTTCTACATACAGTTTGTGTTATACATGTAATTTATGTTATTTAACGGTAAAATTAATTAAATCACACGTTTTCTTGTTTGTTGTTTATTAATTATATAATAAATCATTTAAAATTGCTGAATGACTATATTACTAAAATTGCTGATTATGAGACTTTCTTATTTGCAGCCTGGTTTGCATGGTTTTGATTTATCCGCAGCCTTTTTTTAGACGCATCCACAGGTGTCAGGAGTGAGTCACGCGGCTCCTTGTTTAAAGGCACACATTTACGAGACCCGGTATGTTTAAATGAAATGAGAATGTATGCCTACACGTCCACCCCAGCACGTCTGCCTGCTGGACTCTTTCTGCGCTGTATTACTGAATGCACACATAATCCAGTATTGCCAGCAGGTGTGCAGGGACCGCTATAGGCACATGGTAGGCTGGTCAATGGTATGTCCATTTTATATCGAGATCAGATAGAGAGTGGCAGGTACAAAGCATGAAAGAGAAAGAGCCATGTAGAAGGGAAGTGTTTTGCGATACAGGAAAAGCGCGCACACAATTCGTACTTTGATGTTCATATGTCTGTGACCCAAGCATGGCCACTAATAAAGACGGGCTGACCCTCTCTGATTCGTAATACAATCACTACAGCCTCTTGAATACCAAATCTGAATGAACATCCTGAATATTTATGATTGTTTCTGTTAGACATTGTTTGATATTCTGTGATCTTACAATGCTAAAGGTTTTGTGTTATCGTTCCATCCTCATATCATCTTACCAAGAACCATGCTTTAGGTTTTTAGAGCTAATGGCATTGATGGAACCATGAAGAACCTTCACCAACTATATATATATATATATATATATATATATATATTATCTCTCTCTAGGGTAATCGTTTTTTTTTTTAGAGTGTATAGTAAGCCAAACATTAATATCGGAACTGTTCATTTGAATTTTTTCTAAAAATGACTGCACAGAAGAAGTTTATTAAGTTAAGTTTATTGTATCCTTTGAACCCTAAAGATATCCTTAATGTTGCATTTAACTTGGAGCATGAGTTTGTTTTAATATTTCGAAAAGTTAATACTGAAAATTTCACAGACAAGGCTTAAGCTAGTCCCAGACTAAATTGCATGTTAAAAACAATTTTATTTAGCCTATCCTACGTTCTTGATGGTATATTGTAGGTTCTTCAGGTTGGCATCATCCACTAACATAGAAGCACATTATTTGCCGCATGAATCAGATTTTCAGTCCCAAATTCTCGTATAGCATCATAAATGTAACATTTATTTGTCCTGCTATGGAATCAAGCTGTAAAACCCTATTGGTTCGAATTAGAACCATTATTTTTAAAACTTTAGTCCGTTTAAGACAGCTGGCATCTGTACTAATAGTGATAGACTGAGGGAAGGGAGAGCAGGTTAGAGGAGGCAATTAATGGCTTTTAATCTAAAGTGAAAACAATCAATGAGGTGTTCACAGTTCTTAGGGCCGGTGGGGATTCTGGACCTCAGAGGGGAGCCATCCAGCTCAGAGGACGAAATGTGTTGTAGCTGATTAGGTATATGTGTGTATCTGCGCACATGCTTAGCATGGAGGAAATCAAGTGTGACTGAGTGACGATTTGGGCTGAGGGTGGTCTGCAGCCTGCGGTGCGATGTTTACACATGCAGCTGTGTAGATGCACATTCGCTGTTGGACGTCAGTTTATCTGTGTCTAGATCTGTCCCGGTGCATTTCCATTCTGCCTATTTACTCTCCTCCCACATACTACAGGGAAAACCGTTAAAAGCCCAGATCCCTCTCTTGTATAGCAAAGGTGGCAACATGATTTTAGCCAGTTTTGCAGCAGTTTCCTTTTATTTTTATCTTTTTGGTGTATACTTCTTTTAAGGCTAAGAGGACCTGACTGGTCGTTTGGAGCATACGAAGTTTGGCCAATTACCACAAACTTATGGATGACGTCATGGTCACTGACCATTAATGACACTGAAGTTAGGATACTATTGGTAGTTTTGATTGAGCTGCACTTATCTAGAGATTGAAGAAGGCAATCTTTTAATGCGTATCCATATAGACAGAGCAAGACTTCCCAACCAGGTCTATTTGTTTCAACGTGCTTCATAGTGATGATGGCTAGAGTATTAATCATGTGTGCTGAACACTGTCCAGTGGTGTGCCATATATATGTGTGTGTGTGTGTGTGTATGTATATAATGTAAAATATAACATCTGTTTATCTCTTTCAGCCAAAAATGTAGATAATTTTCGTGATCCAAAAATTTGGTGCATCCCTAGTGCTAAGCATTACTATAATGCTTCTAAACTACTAATATTTTTTTTTTCTCCCTTATTTTTAATGCTTATACATTTACTTTACCTCAGGCTTATAAGATGCAGATGAGTTTGTTTCTCCATGGGAACAGATTTGGAGAAATTTACATCACTTGCTCACCACTGGATCTTCTGCAGTGAATGTGTGCTTTCAATGTAGTCCAAACAGCTGAAAACCCCTTTTTCTTTTTTTGCTAAAGTTGAGAGTTAAAGGCACTGATGACCACAATGTGGCATTCATTCAAACGGTTGATTAATTTATTAATTAAGCAGTTGACTCTCTTTTAGAACGTGTCATTGAATCATTGACTCACTAGATTTGTTCAAAAGCAAAGATTCATTCATAAATGAAACAGCGCTGTGTGTGAGACTAGATTAGACACACTACAACTGTGTGTTTTAACCTCTTTTACCAACAGTGGACAACAGTGCTCCTAAAATGTAAAACGTAATATTAACCTTTGTATAAAATGTATAAAACTGTCAAATAAATTCAGATCTGCAAACTTGCTCTCCTTCCGATCTCATAAACATTTTAAACAATAAAGCTCTCTACACCAAACACTAAATTTATTAGTTACATCATCTGTATACTTTTCATCATCTGTATACTGTTTGTTACCATGAATGACAAAAACTGCAGTCTGCTTGGCTGCAGTCTGATTTGTCCTGTGAAAAGCAGAACATGCAGTGATAGAGAAGCATATCTGTTGACTGTAGTCTGCAGGTTTCATGGCTGAAGACGGCATTGCGCAAAGAAACAAAAACACAGGGCTACGTTAATGTGCAGTACTGGGATTGCTTCGTGGTCTTTTGAATAGATAAAATATTAAATTCCAAAAAAGCCTAACCAGTTGGAAATGAATTGCTGTTCCCCCACGAAATTCACTCCCACCAATTTCCAGTCCTACATATATATACACTGCTCAAAAAATAAAAGGAAAACTTAAACAACACAATGTAACTCCAAGTCAATCACACTTCTGTGAAATCAAACTGCCCACTTAGGGAGCAACACTGACAATTTCACTTTCTGTTCTATGAATGGAATAGAGAACACGTGGAAGTTATATGCAATTAGCAAGACATCCCCAATAAAGGAGTGGTTCTGCAGGTGTTGACCACAGACCACTTCTCAGTTTTGGTCACTTTTGAATGCTGGTGGTGCTTTCAGTCTAGTGGTAGCTACTAGAGTCTACAACCCACCCAAGTGGCTCAGGGAGTGCAGCTCATCCAGGATGGCGCATCAATGCGAGCTGTGGCAAGAAGGTTTGCTGTGTCTGTCAGCGTAGCGTCCAGAGCATGGAGGCGCTACCAGGAGACAGGTCAGTACATCAGGAGACTTGGAGGAGGCCGTCGGAGGGCAACAACCCAGCAGCAGGACTGCTATCCATCTTTGTGCAAGGAGGAACAGGAGGAGCACTTCCAGAACCCTCCAAAATGACCTCCAGGAGGCCACTATTACAGCCCAGTACAGTTCAGGATGTTTGGCATTTGCCAGAGAACACCAAGATTGGCAAATTCGCCACTGGCACCCTGTACTCATCGCAGATGAAAGCAAGTTCACACTGAGCGCATGTGACAGACGTGACAGAGTCTGTAGACGCTGTGGAGAACATTCTGCTGCCTGCAACATCCTCCAGCATGACCCGTTTGGCAATGGGTCAGTAATGGTGAGGATTGGCATTTCTTGGAGGGACCTCCATGGGTTAATAAATTTGTAATTTATAATTTTTGTGTGATTTTGTTGTCAGCACAGTATTTAATACTAATATTTCATTCATTCAGATCTAGGATGTTATTTTAGTGCTCCCTGTATTTTTTTGAGCAGTGTACAAACTTCTGGCCCAAAGACTACAGCATTACTAACTATGAGCTTTAGAGCAGCGTAATAACCCCTACCGTTCAGTAGACATGCATATCTGTGGCTTCTCTTGCATTTAGCTCTAATTTGTTTCTAATAGAGTCTAACTGTCAGAGTATTTCATTAGGACCCAAGTAAGGGCCCCAAGGAACCCCGGAGGCCAGTTACAACTCTTCAGATTCGGTTAGATGTTTAATATTGCACGTAGCATGGTCCTTTCAATTAGCAATCTGAAATTACTTGATATGGATAAAGTCTGACTATTAAGCTAGTGGCCTGTGGTTAAAAAACGATTTACTGTTTATTTAAGAAATTATTTAAGAATGTTCTCTCAGAAAAAAAAATCGAATTATTAAATATCTCACGTTAAGCTTTTCATTTACTGACTGAACATCAACGTGACATTGAATGTGGCATGTTAAGGCAATCTGAATACAGAATTTACTTGTTTGTAGAATAAAATTGGTTTTGAAGTGGAAAATATCTGTAAACCATACTTAGAAGCACAGCAAAGTTGAATTTTACCAGAAACCAAAGTAGTACTCAAAGGGAAACATTGAACACCTCAGAAATGTTTTTAACAACCTTAAATAGATCCCTTGGTGCAAGGAGGGGTTTTTTTTCTTGCACATGTACACGCTCACAATTCCCTCTAAGCATCCCGTTAAGTTAGCTTTTTTGAGAAGTTAAAAAGTTTCACAGCTCTTAGTCCCTTGCGAACCTTCCACTTGCTTTTTAAAGAACAGAAAATCACCAAACTGAACTCTATCCTCCTCCTCTCTCTCCTCTGTTTCAGTCCCCTCCCCCCAGTTTAATTTTCTTCTAAACTGTTTAAACAAGTCCACAATTATCAACGTGATTTTAAATATGCAAGGTTGGAGACGTTTGGGAAGAAGGGACCCAGTCCAATCAATGTGTGTTGTTTTCTCTCTCTATCTGAGGAGGGGAGATTGTGCCAACCAGCAACCAGCTCAAAAGGGAGTCATTAATGCAACTAAAATTTTTATTCACTCTGCATCAATTCAGTTTTGTTAAATAGTTTTTTTTATTGAATTTGAAACCGCATTTGTTTCCATCTCACAGCTGATCAAATCCGTGGTTTAAAATTTTGCTGTAATGATAATTGTACAGTAGGTAAAGGATGCACTGGAAAAGGCCTTTTTTATTTCATACCTGATGGCTTGTATGCCCTATACCAAGCATATGTTCTAGTGTGCTAAAGTGATTTTATCGATGAATAGATTCTGACTCAAGAGCCCTGTTGAAATGACGGCTGATGTCTTTAATTACAATCGCTCTGTATGTGTATCTTGTTGTGAAGCTCAATTTTTTTTATGCTACAATTTTTTTTTTTTTTTACATACGCAGAAAATATTTCAGATATTTCTGTTATGTTTCTGCCCTTCATTTCATTCATCACCAACTGATTTCACAAATTTATATGAATTTAACTGAAGTCATTATTTAAGATTTAATAGTGTTAACCCTCTGGGGTCTGAGGTGATTTTGGGGCCCATGAGATGTTTGGACATGCTCTGATATTTGTGCTTTCAGCTACTTAGAACATATTATTGACCAACCTGTATTTATTTACAATAATATTTGTCCAAAATGAATTTACATGTTTGCATTTTTTAGGAAAAAAATATTACAATTGTAACGAATGCGGCTGTGGAGCTCGCGCTCTCGCTTCCTTCTTGGCAAGGCAGGACTCAGACACGGGATAAATGCAAAGGAAACATTTAATGAACTCGGAAACATAAAGGAAAATGCGGAGAGCTACGCAGAGCTCGTAACAGACATGGAAACTTCAACAACAGACAAAGACAGACTGAACAGGACCCGGAT
>JAUYWG010000060.1:4692872-4726858 GCA_034779775.1 Enteromius afrohamiltoni | reverse complement strand
TGTATATACATGTGTTTCTCAGATAGGCCTATATGAAATAATGTGAGGTTATTAAGTTTTACTTGGACCATTTGAGTTTTACTGTTTATATGTTTTTAACAGTGTTATTTCAGACAAGCCCTGATGATGCTAATACTGTAAGTCGTGGGTCTTGGCAGGAACTGTCCATGGTGCTGAATTCAATAGTTCACCCATTCCTCTGTAGTGCAGTTCACTGGCGCTCTCCCTGGTGCTGAAATGCCTCTGTGGCCCAGACCGAATCATGTTTGTGTGGGTGACCATGATCAAGACTCCCAAAGTACACATTTTTCAGTACATTTATGTTACAGCCAGAGTTGGCATGCATGCCTTTACCGCTGTGTTGTTGTTTCTATGCATGTCGGTGTAGGTGGACGCCCATGAACGGATGTGGACGTGGCTTTCTCTGCGTGTGTGGGTAGGCAATCAACCATAATTGGCTACACTCACCTCACCATCTGGTCCAATTAGAAGCTGTGATTTCCATCATGGTGTGGGCACGGAAAGCAGCCAAAAGGCCCCCTGCCCAAAATGCCAACGTTCCTCTTCTGCATTCCAAGGTTACTGAATCAAAGGCGTTATTGGATTGTGATGATGTCACTCAGGATCCACAAGTACGTCAGTTAGTGAAGGGTCAGATGGCTCTTTGATCTTATCAAAAATATTTTTGTTCTGAAGATAAACAAAGGTCTTGCAGGTTTGAAACGACGAGCTTGAGTAATTTAATGTTTTTTTTACATTTTCTTGACACTGAGGGAAAAAAAAAAAGTTCTTTCACTACTTCCTTTGGGAACCAAAATGGTCCTGCTATGGCATCTTTTGGAGACATTATTTTTAAAAGTGTAGAGGTGTTCAGTCATCCTCTGGTGGGCCAGGCCTCTCTCACAGGTCATTGGTCCCAAGAGCAGCTTCCCCATTCTCAGTGTAACCGAGTCGGAAGCCTCTAACCCAACTGAAAGTTCCTCACCATGGTGATAATGACTGTACTGCCCTTTTCCCACCTTTTGATCCATGTCAACGCGGCTGGACTGCATCGCTGCCAGTTCAGCCACCGACTCTGACATTTAAAAGAGTAAACGTTCGAGAGGATGCCGAACAGCTCTATTAATGTCAACAGTTGTGTTGGGTAACGCTTGCTATGTTCATCCTCGTAAAACACAGTGTCCGTGAGAATGTTATGCTATAGATTGTGTTTCTGAGGAACTCAACGCCTCTAAGAATAGATTAAGTGGGCCTGTGTTCTATTGAACTGATGTCAGGTTTTAATTGGAGCACAGCAGAAGGTTCTTTTGTTTTTTTTATGATATAAAGAGAAACACAAGCTTAGCGTTTGAATCTAAATTTGTAATTTATCCCTTTTTATCAGATGTCTTGGAATTAAATTTGTCTGCTTCTAAAGCTGTGACAGATAAAACGCTGATATTATCCATTTAATAATGTTTGAATTCTTACCTATCTGTGACAAAAGGTATGACAAAACTATACTCTCAAAGAAATGGCAGTTATTAAAAATAGAAAGGAGTAGTAGGAGACTTTGAGCTGAAACTTCATTTATTATAATAACATTTATTGAATTATTTATTTTAATCTTAATCTTATGCATGCATGTTTGTTTGTTTGTTTGACCCAGACCTTCAACCACAATCTAAATACAAAGTATGTTATTTTTATTTTACTTAATGTTTCATTCATTTGATCTATTTTTTGATCTATTTTATTTTTATTATTTTTTGAACCCAGCCTTGACCCAAGGCTTTAATCAGAACTAATAAATAAATAAACACAATTCATGATGATAATAATCATATATATATATATAATTTGTTATTATTTATTTATTTAGTTAGCTAGCTTCAATTAGTTTTAATATTAACTCTTTTACTCTTGACCTATGCTAAAGCTAAATATATATATATATATATATATATATATATTTAATTAAATTACTTATATACACCAAAGTTAAAATATGTTCATTTTATTAAAAGCATGGGACATAAGTGTCCATACAAAACTACGACTCTAGCATGTTGTTTAGTGGCTTACTAAGAAGAAAAAACAATGCAGTGCATTGCAGGAAGAAATGCACAGAAATTTGCAAACCAACACTATGCAAGTTATAGCTTACATGTATCTGCAGCTAATTGCATTGCCTTTCTAATTTCTAAAATTTATGCAATTATCATGAACGGTAATTATGCTGCACAGCTTGAAACAAGAGGCAATTAGCATAACTAAAACTGTGAGTCAGATTTGTGCTCATTGAATTCTTCTGCCAGACATATTCTTTTCTTGTCAGTGTAGTTATTTTATTTTTATATACTGTTTTATATTTTATTTTATTTTATTTTTAATTAATTTTAATTTTATTTTTAAAACAAGTGTCAGCTCTTGGCATTTTACTTTATAAAAAAATGTGAAAAAACACCACCAAATGTCATGAGTTCCCAGAATCTGTGAACTTTGGACTTTGAATGTAGAGCAGAGGTCATCGGACCACAATCCAAATCCAGACACCAAGACTTTGTTTTTCCCTCCCCAGAGCACGAACCATTTATCAAAATGAACAGCATTTTGCTCTCCATGCATAGAATAAACATCTAAAGCAGCATGAAAAGGTCAGTTTTGCAATTTCCTCACTGATAAATGATTATCAGCTTTTCAGAGACGTTATAAGGAACATTGTGATAAATATGTCATATGTGGACATTTTAAGATTTTGCAAATACGATTTCTTCCTAGTGAAGTAAAAACATACTTTTTGGATCCCTAACCGGTTCAATTTTGAGCAACTGTCTCTTTAAGAGCTAATTAAGGCTGCAGTGATACAGGGTAATATTGATGTATACGGGGCTCCCCTGCTCCTTATGGTCATTTGGAGATGTTCTGAGAGGACAATAACGGATCTGTGCTTAATTTCCTTTCTTTTTTTAGCATCCTGTCTAATCATCATTCACAGAGAAAACCTCTTGATCCCCTGGCTTTTTTTGAGCTTCTTCTCTCTTTCTGGTTTGCTCTGGTGGTTTCCTGTAAGGAAAAGACTTCTCCTTTAATTTAATTTTACGCTCCATTAATAAGAAGCGAAGGTGTTAGGGGGGTGATTTGCGGACTTCTCTGCAGGAAGTGGAAGAGGAGACAGAGAGGTTTATTTTAATCCATCCGACAAAATGGAAATGAAAATTCTTTCACCTCAGTCTTCACTGACAGTCTAGAAGATTCATTTTATTGCAGTTTTAAATTTTATTTTTTTTTTACATTTTGATTTCAGATCATTTATTTCATACCATAGAAAAATCACTATATGTTGTATATACACTTTGTTTAAATATTTTAATATTTAATAACATTATTATGCATATATTATTGCAACTAGAAGTTTTCACAAAGATTTGCTAAGTGTGTGTCATTTATTTAAATATAAACTTGTATAAATTAACACAACATAAAATTAACAAAATGTTTATTTATGTCTTTTTATTTATCTGTTTGTTTAAAAGCAGAAAATTGTAATTCCAGAGTATCACTTTAGAGTCATAAAAAATATTTTTCAAAACATATTTCTAAAAATATATATTGTAAGATTCATCTCTGTCTGTACGTCTCTTGAAAATTAATACTTAACATTTTTACAAATACATTTACATTCTAGAAATATAAACTAATTTATTTAAAAAAAATGTTTTTATTTATTATTATCTGTTTTAGTTTTTTTTTTTGGCAGTGCAAAATGCAAACTGGAAAGTTTCACAGGCCATATCAGCTAAAATATTTTAACTTATGCATTACAAACTATTAAAAGGTTTTCACAAATATCATCGAAATTTATATAATTAATCTAAATATTTACTTATTTTCATTTATTTTATTGGCATTGAAAGGCTGATTGATTTAATCAATCATTCATTCAACACATTTAAAATAGCTAATCAAAATAATATTAATAATATATTTTATTTATTTTAGGCAATGCTAGGCAAACTAGAAATATTTACAAACAACAGACTTTTTTTAATCACTTTTTTATTATATACGCAATGCAAATTACAACATTTCAAAGAATTGTATTTGCATACATTAGGCAACACGCATAATTAAGTTGGTCTCTTATAGTGATCCTTCTGCATACAGCGTTCAGAGTCAGTCTCTCTGGGTGCATGGCCACGGTCAACAACCTGTTTAATAAGCTGTTTCCTCTTTTCTAACCGCACGCATGTTTTCATTCCCCCGCTGATTATAAACTGACGGGTCTCAGATGTACACAAGGTTATGTTGTTTACTTCATCTGTCCAAAACAGCAGGTCGACAAATAGCTTTGACTACCTAGCTCTTGTTCGGGACTCTAGCCAAAATGGTGGGTGACTGCGGCCCCCCGGTCCCTCTGCTCTAACACTGGAAAAGCAGCGTCTGGCACTCTCACCCATTTTCCTTTTTCTGCTCGCCATGTGAAATTATTGAATATGCACTTTCACACAAGCTGGTTAAATAAACCGAGGCTGTAAGTACATGTTGTTGTCGCCTGTTTTTGGCCGTGCTTTGTTCCCTGGTTGTTTACAGTGGTTCCCATCATGCATCTACATTAGGTCCAGAGCAAATTGCTGTTCTCTGTATTGGATTGGTGCGGGTTGCAGACTCGCATCGTCCCTGTTGACAGTGTTTGGTCGTGTTCCTTGTGCTTGTTGCTGTTGGGTTCAGATGCTAGTTCAATAATGTGACAACCAGCTGGATAACTCACCTGGGAGGATGTTTCATCATGGATGAGATCATTTGCAGAAATGGAATATGCGACTGTGATTTTCCAAATTACCACGCAGGAAGGCCAGCGGTTGCATCAGCCATTTGGATCAGAAAACTTGTGGTACAGCGAAAGCAAGGACATGTTTGGAATTTACTTGATGTGAAAATCAATGTGAAATCACGCACCTGATGGCATTTACCGCTGATTACATGACCGGCTTTACTGAAAAAACGCGCAAACATATCGGCCAATCCGGATCGGTGCATCCCTATTAGTGATGTCAAACAATTAATCGTGATTAATCACATCCTAAGTACGTTTTTGTACATAATATATTGTGTATATTGATTATGTGTGTGTATATAAATACAAACACATGCATGCATATATAAAAAAATATATATATTTATATATTAAATATATGAATATATAATATAAATTCTAAGAATGTAAATATATAAATGTATATATTTTGAAAATATAAACTGTATGTGTGTGTATTTTTATATATGCCTTATAAATATACTCGGTAAACACAGATTATGTAAACAAAATATTTAATTTTGGATGTGATTAATTGTGATTTAATCATTTGACAGCACTAATAATAATTCAAATAAGTCAATATTAATTATAAATATTACCTTGACACACTTGAAGATAATAGCATTAGAATTGTGTTTTAGTTTTCATATTTTCTTTTATTAGGAGACTAATGTAAGAAAATGTTACATTCATCCCAAAAATGTAAGTTTCTGTCATTTTATCATCATTAACTTGATTTTTCAAATTAAAAATGACTTTTCTTAACCAAAAAAAAAGGAAAGAAATATGGTGGCATATTCGAGCTTGGTGCTTGTCCGTTTTTGGTTGCGAGACCAATAGTATATGTCCATTACCCTTTGAGTTACGGAAACTTAAATTTGCACATTGTAACTACCCATCAGGCACACAATATACTGTACGCTCACATGAGGGGGGTTTTCAGGTAATATTTAAAAAAAAACGCAATGGAAACTTTTTTTTTAACTATAATGTATGGCGGAAGAGCACTTCACAGCACTTTGACCTTGGCGCAGTAATATATCATCACTCCCCCTCTCCCACTCACTTCCACCAATACAACCAAAGAGTGATGATATTACTGCGCCGAGGTCGACGTGCTCTTCCACCATACATTATAGTTATCTGTTACGCCCCGTGGCTCGAAAAGGACGTAACAAAAAGCGGGGACACGCGAGAGTGTGCAATAAATATACAAAATTTATTAACCAAGCAGAACTATACAGAAAAACAATAGTGTCGCATGAAGCCATCAGTAATGTTGAAGCAGGTGCATGCATGTGAGTGTAATGGACCATGGCAATGTGGGATGCATAAAAATAAAGAAAATCAAGTCCAAAAGTGCAGTGCCCCCCCGAACAGTCGCCAAACTGCTCTTTAAAGAGGGGCAGGTAACACTGAGCAGGTGTCCTTGATCCAATCAGGGAGCAATCAGCTGGAGGGCGGAGCCATTAAAGCATTCCTCTTAGAGAAGACATATACACATGGGTCCTCACATTATCTTATTTTATTACACGGCTCTCTGGAATGCTTGATTCTGATTGGTCGGTTGAGACATTTGCAGGTTTGTTCTTTTCAAATAATAACCGCTCCAAAGTAATAACGCATAGCCGGTGCTGTTTATGTTTAAAATCCCTTCGCGCCAACAAAGACCGTTTGGCTCCATCTTGTGACAAACACTTTACAAGATAAGGTGCAATTTAATACTTATAAATAACAAAAATACATCCGTTATTATATATTCATATGTAGATGTTATAAATTCTCTTACTAACGTTTGAATGTTAGTCACGTGGTACTATATCGTTTCGCGGAAGGATGAAAATGTTCATTTAAAACAAATATGCCAATAAAATGTTTCAAATTCATGTCCAGTTTTTTTCCTTATGTGGCAAGTAGCCGTATAATAAGCGGGATATTGTAGAGGCAGATGATAGTTATCGCCAAATAAGCCCCTTCAGCGTGATACAAGACCCTCCGCTTCACGCCAAGTCCTGATCACTCTGTCGGGGCTTAATTCTGCGATAACTACCAGCTGCTTCTACATTATCCCTTACTTATCCGCTTAAACAATCGCAACGTTTTATTTTGTGTCACCATACTTACTCGTATAACTAGTCATGTAATCGTCTTTAAAAAATTTTAAAATGTCTCTTTTTTTCTTTCCGTTGAATAAATTAAGTGATGCATGTTCGGAGTGACATTACAGTGAGAAAATATTGTTTTCTTCATATTTCGGTTAACTGTCCCTGTAAAATAAAATAAATAAATACACCTTTTGAGCATAGCAACTAATGGTTTTCCTCCTCCCTGGAGAAGTAGCTATAAAACAGCAGCAAATGGTAAAGAGGAGAACTAGAAAAGAGATGAAAAGAAAGGAAAAGTGCTTCTAATCACAGCTACACTCTAAATCAGTGGTTCAGAAAAATCAGGGTAGAAAGTGTCTCTCGTCTGATCTGTCATTCCCTTAGCTGCTGGTATCTAATGGATTTTGAGTGTTTCGTATTGATCTGCAACAGCCAATGTTCTGTATCAGGATAATTGAACTTGAATATTTTAAACTGAACATGGTTACATGTTGAAAACAGCTTGGTAAAAAGTGTGAATGCTTATTTTTGAGAGTACATGAGGAAAGGTGAGAAAGCAAGAAAGTGCGAGGAAAAGAGAAGCGAAACATGTGAAATGAGGACATTCAGTGCTAATAATGATTGACGTGAAGGTGCAGATTGGAGATGAGATCACACTCAGTGTTAAGAGCTCCGGGTACGTGTTTTTAAAGCACTGATAAAACAACTCTTCTCAACTGATAGGAGAGACACCTCCATAACGTATCTGACAAGCTTTGCAAGATGTAGAGATGTTAACAGCAAGGTGAGAGAGAAAGAATAGGCGGGAAGGAAAGAGAAAGACAACAAAAACAATCTGTCATGATAAAAGTCCTACTTTCAAGTTCTGTAGTTGAGGAACAAGCTGCATGAAGCTATCAGCTATAAGTAAAGTCATTATTAAGGACCATATCAATTAAATATTTGATGCAAATTGTACCTTATGGTTTTTAATCTTATTCAGGACCATGGTGCAGTATTGTACAAGAACTACAAGCAGCCATTGTTTTTAGACCTAAAAGCTAATGAGACTCTAGAAACTGTTAGTCGGGCAAGAAATAGCGATATGTTCATGTGCATTTTGTCAGTAAAGCCGGTTCTTTGATTGGTAGTAAATCTCCATCACGTTTTCAAATGGAGTGTCAGTTAATACACGCAGTGCTAAAAATCACTGAAGCTACAAAATATCGGGTTCAATATTGCAAATGAATCACCCACGTAACTTAACACGATATTGCGTAGCTCATCAGTGATCTACGCTTCTGTGTATTAACTGCTGCCCCATTTGAAATCAGGGGCCTGTTCCATAAAACAAGTTTACCAAATAAGCCAGGCTTATGGCAGATAGTCTGACTTATTTTAATACATATTAACTGGCATTAAATCAGACTAACTGAAATAAGCCTGGCTTATCCTCTAATCTTGGTTCATGGTACAGGCCCCAGGTGGAGATTTAGCACTAATCAAGGAACCGGCTTTACTGACGAGATGAATATATTGTGAATATATTGATGAATACATCGCCCAGCCCTAGATCAAGGACTCTTCTTCATCTCATTGTGATGGTCTTGTAACTTAAAGAAAATGTAGCTAGGAAATCTGTAAAATGAAAAATACGGTAAAATGTATGCAACAACTAAAATAAATCACCAGTTTTTTTTCACTGCTCTCATGTTTCTGGATGTTGTTCATTGTAGTTACATCGTTGTCTACGGGAAGGTCAGAGAGCTCTTGGATTTAATCAAAAACATCACAATTTGTGTTTTCCGAAGATGCACGGAGGTTGTATGGGTTAAGAGATGACCTCTGGGTAGTACTGAATGACTGAATTGCGAAGACAGCAAGTGTGGGTATTTGAAAAAGTCAACTGATCATCTGATTTTAGGCGTAATTAAGGGCAGTGGCCCTTGAGGAGCAGGTTTGAACATCACTGGTTTTGATTGGTGGTTCTTCTAATTGTAACAGTCTTGTATTTTTTAGAGTGATGGACCCTCAGAATCAGTCTTTTACTTACTTTCTAGTTATTGCTTGGGCTGTTCCTCATTGGTAAGGAAGTCATTTTGGATAAAACTGCTTCTGATGATTCTGATGGTTTTCAAGTGTTTAGATAGATTGATGGTAATGGCCTAACAACTTAGTTGTAACGTTCTTTAGGCCTGATTTTAGTGTTCTTGTAGTCTTTAAACTGATTATTAAAGTTCTGCTTCTTTACTCCAGATTCATACAGTTTATTCTTCCATGTCTAATTCTAATAGTCTTGTAGAGTCCATATTAATTCTTATTCTAATGGTTTTGTGGTTTCTAAAGTGATGGTTTTCTATGGTCTAGAAAATACATTCAATATAGTTATACAGCTATCTATAGTTGTATAGATCCTTTATAGTTATTGCTTGTGTTCATTTTTTTTGGATGAACACAACTGCTAAATTAATAAATGCAAATATCTTAGATTATGTCTGTCCCTGATTCTAATAATCTTATAGTGTCTAGATTAGATAGTGGCTCTATTCCTGATCGTTGCTACTGTATGATGAATATTCTAGATATTTCCTGTTTTATCCATCCATCCCTCCATCACTGTTGTCCATCCATCATTCTGTCATTTGATTGCCGTCCGTCCGTCCATCCATCCATCCGTTCATCCATCCGTTCATCCATCCATCCATCATTGTTTTCCATCTGTTCCGTCCACCCATCCGTCCGTCCGTCTATCCATCCGTTCATCCATCCATCATTGTTTTCCATCCATCCGTCCGTCCATCCAGACATGTACTTATTTTAACAATGGTTGAAGCTTGGTAATCACTTTAGGTATTTCCCAATTGTAAGTCGCTTTGGATAAAAGCATCTGCTAAATGAATAAATGTAATGCAAATGTTTTGCTTGGTGTTTTCTTGTGGTTACCGTTGTTTTACTCCTGTATCCTGATGGAGTTTCGGTTTCTAGAGTCATATTTTGTGAAGCCGCCAGCATGTTTTCAAATCTAAATGTTCCTGTTATCGTAATGCTGTGCATATAAAAGGGAGCAGACAGAGGGATTGAGCATATAAAGACTGTAAGAGCCCAAGAGGGAGAGCGTGGGGTGGGAAAGGGGAGGGATAAATTAAATCAAGGCAGTGGTAATGCTCTTAAGTACTGAGATAGTGGCATCTAACTTCTGCCCACTTGGACCACACACAGAAGGGACCCCGCTGGGTGTATTAGTTTAGGACTGGAGAATGTATAAAGGGATTAAACTGGGATTAAGCTATACATCTCCAAAGCAAGAAGTTGCTTGGGAGAGAGAACAAGAACTAAGAAGATACCTGGTAAATATGATATGCATACAAGTGTTATGTGGAGAGAGTGCATGGGGATTTCAGCTTTTGGGCACAGTCTTGTACCCTTGGGCACGGCACTTAGATTTATTCATTTGGCGGAAGTGTTCATCCAAAGTAGCTTTGCATTACAATGCATTTTTATCAGTTCATATGCTCCCTGGGAATCAAACCTATTAAGTTGGTTCACTCAAGAGTAACACACACTTAACCCTAGGTTGTTTTAATGTTATGGTCTCTTTAGTATGTTTATTGTAAATAACATTAGAGAAAACAGAGACGGTAAGGTGTTTTACCATTATTTTAGGAAAATCGGATGTAATTTTTTTTCAGATTTTATTGCTGATTTAACCCTTAAATGCTTGGATGTTTAACCAACCATTATGATGTATTCGGGTCCTTAGCAACCCATAACTTTATTATCCTGCACGGATGAACTGCTGCAATAGCAAGAAACTCTCTTGATATTTACAGAGGAATAAAATAAAGCATGTTTTATTAATAAATAAAGCATTCATTACCTTTTGTAACTTGATTGATTTACCATGGCTGTCATTTTCAGAGCGGACATTCAG
The DNA here is from genome assembly GCA_034779775.1 of Enteromius afrohamiltoni. NCBI lineage: Eukaryota > Metazoa > Chordata > Actinopteri > Cypriniformes > Cyprinidae > Enteromius > Enteromius afrohamiltoni. The sequence goes on along the minus strand of JAUYWG010000060.1, from coordinate 4,716,045 downwards.
CATCCGATTCATATTTGCAATTTCAGCCATATTCTCAAAACTATCGTTTTCAATGACTTCATACTTAATATTTTCATCACTGACAGCTTATTTTCCACATCCAGCATCAAATGGCAGTGGCATTTAAATTTAATTGCATAGCATATAACTACCAATTGCAAGTTTATATATCACAATTCTGAGAAAAAAAAAGTCTTTTTTTCGAGTTTGTATTAAGCAATTTTGAGAAAAAACGTCAGATTAACCTAAACAATAACGTCTTTTTTTTTTTTTATTCAGTGGCACAAACGTAGAGGCAGCTTCCATAGATAAGAGCTGTAGATGCTTATTAGTTTCACAGAAAATGGGTTTCATTAGGTGTTTCCAAAATGGCTGCGAACCATCAGCTAAATGGTATAGTTTCCTAATTAATTATACATTAAAATCTGCTTCTTAATGTATAATGGTATAAAATGGGCTGTAGAAAAGCAGGAGGCCACACAGAATGCACAAGTGTAAGTGCAGAGATATGAGCCAGTAAATACAGAAATATTCATGCACACAGGCAGAGTAGTTCTGGCTTACAGAGTAAGACACCGCCTGTCACAACACAATAAAGCGAGCAGAGGAAGGCCACAACACAAGCCCTGAGAGAGTGAGAGAGAGGGCAGCAGAGGTCATGTCTGAGGAAAAAAGTGCTACAAAAAGCATCGCTCATGGAGGAATTGATTTCCCATTCTTGTATGACTGCCAAGCAAGAATACAACAAAGAATACAGCTTTTTTCCTCAGGTCCCTGTTGGAACAGGACAGCACAGAGACTATGACATAAACACACATGCATACTTAAGCTTCAAACTTGTATTATGAATGGGATTTATTTTAGGGAAATGAGTCATGAGCGGTACTTGCAAGGCAAGCACCACTATTACGTTACTCATAATGTATTTAACTAACTGAACATAATTGGCACGCAACTGGTCCCACACAATTTGTGTTATGAGCATGAAAGATCTCTTGATCTGGAAAGCATCTGCTGACCACAGACATCTGGCAGACGTCTTACAGATGTCAGTTTTACATACATTCTAAATCATAAACATCTTAAAGACATCTTATAGACGTCTAATTGACATCTAAAAGGAGACGTCCTATAGACTTATTGCAGATGAGCAAACAACCTAAATGATACGTCTGATGTCAAATAGATGTCTTCAAGATGTACGTGTGCTATCTGGGAAGGCACCAGAATTTCATTTAAGCCTTTTTTAGTATCCTACCCTGCTGAACAAACAGCAGATGCTGGTTTGGTATGTTTTGAAGCTGGGATGCTGGTTTAAGTTGGTTCTTTGCTGGTTTAAGTTGGTTCTTTGCTGGTTTAAGCTGGTCCTTGGCTGGTTCAAGTGCTCGAGGACCAGTATTAACCAGCAAAGGACCAGCTTAAAGGACCTGCTGAAAAACACAGCATATGCTGGTTATGTATGTTTTATTAGTCTATGCTGAACCTTTGCTGGTTTAAGCTGGTCCTTTGCTCATTAATGCTCATCTTTTTGCTGGTTTATGCTGGTCACATGCCAGCAAAGGACCAGCATAACCAGCAAAATGTCCAGCTTAAACCAGCACCCCAGCATCAAAACCTAACCTGCATATACTGTTTTTCTTTTTTTTTTCAACTGGGTAGCCACCCTAAATGCCCTAGGAACTGTTTTGCAACAATCAAGAAGCCACTCGAAACACAATAGCAACTGCATAGCAACTTGCTAATGACACAACAAAGAAACCACCCAGAACACAATAGCAACATGCTAACAACAAAGGACCCAGAACACCACAACATCTGCATAGCATGACAACAACCGACTTCTAGAAATATTCTGCATATGTTTGAATTTGTTTTCAACTCTATGACCCCTGTTGTGCTGAGGTTATGTTGAGTGACCAACTTTCTTTGTTAAATTAAACATTACTATAGCAAGATGTACAGCCATGTACTATGTACTATGATTAAAAAAAGCATTTGACTAGAGAACTTCTTATCCCAGTGCTTCAGAAGCTTAGATAATTTTGCTCTAAACCCTGTAGTCTGCAATACTTCCAATCATTTCTTCATAAGAACTGTTAATGGGCGTGACCGTGATAAATTTTTTTGTTCCATTCTAAAACCCAACCATACTCGCAAAATAATAAAAATAGCCTGCCTCTTTTCTCTATCTCAAATTTCAGCTCATAATGCTCCAATTATCTCTAAGAGCCAATTTGTGCAGCACACGGTTACCACAAGAGGAATTTTCCTCTAATAAATGTCTATGAACGTGCACCTGTCAGAATTAAACCAAATGCTACTGATAAATAGGATTTAAATGTAATTTAAAATAGCTCAATGCCTGCATTGCTGGCGCAGTGGTCCATTCACTAACCCTAAATCTAGCATTTCAGCTGCAACAGAGGGTGTCACTCAGATAGAGACTGTGGTTAGGATGTTGTATTGATTTATACAGAAGTAATGTTCTGCATTATATAGTATTTCAAAATGTTAATAACACTGATACACTAACAGTTCTTGTTTGACAGGTGAGTGAAAGAAATATGGTTATGAAAACATGTTTTAGGGTTCGGAGTTTGTCACTTTCTTTTGACTTTCAGCAATATCTGATTAAAGCACTAATGCAAAAAAGCTCTTTTTTTCTGGTGTGCTAGATGGATTTGGAAGTGTCGCTTCTGAGTGTTTGTTTGTAAGCAGTAAATTAATCTATGAGATGCTGAGATCTGCATTAAATAAAATATAAAAAACATTTTTAAAAGTGGGCTAAGAAACTGAAAGTGGAAAAGTTGCCAAGAGTGAGCTATAAACGACATAAAAAAAACAAAAAAAAAACGAGGTAAGCGAGGAGGCATGCGAGGTGAAGACACCAGGGAGATGGAAGACCAGCGGAGCCATTAGGATCAGGATCGTTGTCTCTATTTGTCTTTTTCAATATCTCTAACTTTGTTTTAGTCTCTATAACAGTTTATTTTGCATGGAGTTTTCACAGTCAAGATGTAAACGGGGGTACCAATCGCATATTTTGAGCGTGGTAATTAGCGATTGGTGAAACTTGAAGTGAAAACTTGAAGTTTTGAAAGTCGTTGTATGTGTGATGGCAGCGCAGTGCAATGAACTGAATGGTGTAAAGGGAATTTAGATTTTCTAGGATGAAGGAGCTGTAAAATAATGGGTAATCAAAAGCACGTACAGTATGTTACGCGTCGTGGTTGTACAGTAGAAATGAATACTGATATAAGGTCTAGCCCGGATGTAGCGTGTATGTCTTTTCCAGCATTTCTGTGAACACACTTCAGTTCTCCTAACTTTTGTTATTTTACTTAAGATACTTGATTATCGTAAACTTGACATTTTCCAGCCTCTAACTGCTTGCTTGTCGCAAAGAGATACAGGCAGAAACCTGGGATCTTGGAGAATTCGTGCAAACGGCTCCGTTTACTCTCTCGTCTCCAGTTTGTCACTACCCTAGCCATATCTTTGTGCGCACAGCAATTCAAAATTACTCAAACAATGTTTGTTTCATTCGTCAGGTAAAATTATATCAAGCCAATTACATAATTAAACAATGAGAATCCAATTAATTTCTAATTAAAAAAAAAACATACCTGACTCTCAAAGACACACGCTGCCATGTGGAAGACGCCTGGAGGTTTTCCAAAGCCCTTACATGTATGTAGCGTGGGGGATTCTGCTACAGAAATTCCTGGTCTGATGTTTTAACTGTCTCAAATCTTTTAGATCAGTTGAAAAAGGCCTTTTGGTGTATTCTCAATTCTCCCAACCTTAGGGCCGGACCTGTTTTGAGGTTCCATCTGTTGCTCCAGGGGGAACACACCCCCTTAGTTGTATCTAATTTCTATGAAAGTTTTCAATCAGTGACTACTATGAAATTGAGACGATTTTACCAATCGCGCCGAGACCTTTAGAATGACATCAAATATGACAATGAAAAACAATATATCCACAAAATATGACCCACCGAGTATATTTCACCTGGAAGACTTTTTTAAGGAACAGCTGTGAGTGCAAGAGATGGTGGGTCGGGGAAGGGAGGAGGGTCTGTTTACTGTCCTAAAGGATTTCCAGCTCAGCTTTTATTGTTATACAGCATGCTCTTGGGCACGAGAGGTCCTCATGTTTTGCTTTCCTGTCAAAGCAGGTCAAAGCATCTTACAATGACGAAGGATATAGCAAAAAGGTTCAACATACGCATTACATTAAACAACATTTAGGACCGACAAACTGAATGGGTCAGACCAGACTCTAAATACACACAATTGGGGAGAACTGAAGACAGGTGAGCAGACACAAGTAGAGACGAGTTAACCAATCAAACGAAACAAGAAAACATGACCAAATAAGGAAGACGAGGAAGACCCAAAACAAAACCAAAACTAAAAGAACAGAATACGTAACACTGTACAGTTGCAGGGAAATGTTTTATATAAGGCAAAATAATGTTCTGAAGAACATTCGGCACTGATTAAGAACAACTTTTTCGCACTTAAATTTTCCGTTGGCTGAAATGGAATGAAAAGGAAAAGGGGAATGCAAAGCTGCCTTTTCATGATTGTTTATTAATTGCGTTGTTTTTGTGAGATTATCTCTTCTTGACCTTATCACATTATCTGAGAAAGGTACTCATGTATTATGCATGACATGATTATTTGGGGCTTTTAAATATTCAAAATTGCTTATTAAATATGCAGTGATTAGAGAGGACAACCAGGGGACTTTCTAGATCTATTAGAGTAAGAAAGTGTTTCAAGGGAAAAAATACACAACAGAAGGGAAAAGAGAAGGATTAGTAAGGAAGTAGGAAGAAAGAAAGTAGGAGAAGGAAAACAAAGAAAGCATGCTAGGGAAACAGGAAGAGAAGGAATTAACTAAGGAAGTGTTGATAGGAGAAACACAGGAGGGAGGGAAATGCAGAACACAGGAAGTCACAGAAAAAGGAAACGTGAAATGCAGAAAAATTAAAAAAGAGAACGGAGGAAAACCCAAAAACAAATTAGCAAGAAAGTACAAAGTATTGGTGAGAAACGGGAAGAAGAAGTGCTGATAGCAATTAAGGAAGGAGAAAAATAAGGAAATGGGAAGAGGAAGAAACAACAAGGAAGTCAAGAGCCAGACAGAACAAGAGCCAGAGCTAGATATATATTCATATGGCTGCAAATCAAGTCTGGCCAATGTTAGCGAACAAGCCAATTAAATATTTATCTGTTTACCGTGGTCAAAACAGATGAGCTCAGAATGCTTAAGCAGATTAGTTGCCAGTATGACAGAATGAGTCAGATATGCAGAACTGCACGAGCCAACATGAGCACACTGAAGCACACACAAAAGCAAACCATCTAGTGTCCGGGAATCTTTTAACCATCAGATGAGGTTGTTTTAGAAGCTGCTGGCTTGTACGGTTCAGTTCCGTTTTCTATTGTGGCATTTCACTTCATTGCTACTGGGCTGTTTTAATTCCTCTAATGACTCTGGCATAGAATGACACACCACGTACAAAACGCACCAGCAACATAAAGACAGCATCTTTGTTGTTGTAAATCTTGTCGATGCTTGGCATGCTTAGCCGTGTTTGTGTAAGGACTGCTATAAGTGTGTGCCAGATAAATTCCTGAAAGATTAATAAGGCCTATCGCAGAGATAAACGGACAGAGAATCGACCACTAGCAGAGAGAGTGCTGAGAAGATACTTGCGTGAGTGTGTGTGTGGGTATTTGGGACTTGGTTTTCCTTTACGTCTCCATGGTGACTTGTCCTATTCTGGTTGGCTTTCATCCACGTAGTGAATCTTTGCATCTTGCTCCTTCAACAGCTTTTGATTGCAAGTTGATTTGCTATCAACTGATGATATCATTGAAATTGGATATAGACAAAACATTGTTTGTTTTTTTTAAGGGGCTTTTGGCTGAATATACCCTTATGATGCGTTTAGCCCGTATTCCAGAGGCTTGTTCTAGAACTTATATTATTTGTACATTGGGGCTTTGTTAAAGAGCAAAGCGAAAGTATAATAATATCTCCTGAGATGCTAGAACACAATAATAATAACTTGCCAAGTTTGATCATTTGACCTTGGACCCTAAATAATATGAGTCCTCTACTGTATTTGGACTCGGTGGAAGTTAATTAACTGGTCTCATAAGGCCTTTGCATTGTGTATGAAAAGTTGTCTGTCAGTAGCCATCAACTATGAACTTTTCCGCAGAGAACTAATTTCACCCATTAAATAAAATATTCATATGTAATGAAGTAGCGTGTTAATGGAAAACCTCATTATCAGCCTTCAAAATTGGTCTAATTGTTTAATAGATGAACCAGAACAATGCCTACACTCAGAATTACTAATTTACTATTGACTTTCTTTATAATGTGCGTGGTATATAATCCATACACTGCAGAAATAGTAATATCAGTATTAGCATGCTGCTCTGAACATTGCCAAAATCATCTTTCCCTGAGGGACTGGAGGGTCAAGACCTCTTCACATTTTGCGGTCTCTTTTGGAAACACCAATTATCTTCTTTCTTTCTTCCACCCTTCCCTCATCCTCAGGAAGATAACTGTAATAAGCCTAACAATTAGCACGCTGGGAATATATAATAGTGTTTATGAGTATAACCCCACTGACTGGCAGAGCACATCAACAGAGAGATTAGCTTGTCAGCGATAGGCCTTTCCTTATGTAAATGTTCTCCCTTGGACTATCGAGACGAGAACATCATGGTCTGCTGAGCAGCTAATTTCCCACGTTAACGATCAATTAAGTTGTTTATTGTCAACTTATAACCTTCCGGGTTATAAAACATCATCTTTCCTCCCACACTTTTTTAGGACAGTTTTATCCCCAAGGGCTTTTACTCAAAGGCTGTGAACTGAAAAAGAAGCTTCCCTTGTTAGTTGGATGTTGGGGTTGTGTGTTGCTAACAAATTAGATTTTGTTGTTTTGGTTTTCCACCACTGACTAACTGGCACCCTCATTGAAATGGTGTAGAAAATGTGTGTATTGTACCAGAGAGTTGTCTTCGACAGATCGACAGTTGTGTTTACCGAACAGGACAGTTTAACATCCAGCAAAGCATCCGAACTCTGCTGTAATTAGCCCGATGACCTTGATGGGAGGTGTAGGACTGAGCTACAGTACACTGGTGGTTAGAGATTCAACAGTAATTGCTAATCAACTACAAGGCATATCTCTTTGGCTTTTAACAAAAGTTCTCAAAAATGCATCAGTTCTGCAAAATTTGGAGGCCCTAGATGTGTCTATTAAAAACAGCAAATGTTATTGTGGATGTTATCGACACTCATTGTCTTGCGGTAAGTGCATTAACAAAAAAACTGCGCTCATGGTGACCCGAGTTTGATTCCCGGTCCTGATCCCTCTTTTTCCAGTGCTTTAAGGTCATTTCTCTACTGTCCTGTTTCGATAAAAAGGAAATAAAAAATATATATTACCATTAGGAGAACGGGGGCCAGCAGAGAAATGCATTTACTGTAACCCTTGGCAGTTTGAATTTGTTAAAACGTGTTTTGGCACTTCAAATAAACAACCGTCTTCCTGTTGTTCGTAGCTAATGAGTGCTAGAAAGTTGTCTGTCTTGATACAATCCACATATAAACAGAAATTGGTGACTCTAGGAATAACAAACCCCCCTACTTTTGAAAGTAGTGGCGCTGTAGAGTGCCCTCCATGCCCATTTATGAGCTTTTGCCAGTGTCTAATTATAATTAATACTGACATGTGTATTGAGTTTCATGTAATTCTAAGCATGTTATCTGCCTCAAAAACAATGTTAAAGTTTGACACGTTGTCATGGCAACAGCGTTTACAGTATACAGTATGAAGTTTGAAGCATATAAAGTAAAAATAAGATTCTGAATTCAAAGCATTCTGAAAATGACACACTTCCTGCTGCCAGTTGGTGGTGCTATAACTTTGACTCCTAATAGTCACATTTATGTGATCAGCATCACACAACGAACAAACCCATGAAGTTTGATCAAAATCAGACAATGTATGTGGACATTATTAGATACTTCCTGTTTCTTATTTTTAGCCATAACTTTATTGACTTGCCACAGGCAAACCATTCGAGTTATTAAAAAAAAAACCTTTGCAATTTAGCATCCCCAATGTCTTGAGATCAAGTTCTCTGAGTTTGCGATGGAAATCCTCAGAAGAGTATATCAGATTCCACAGCATGCGTTTTTGAACAGCCTTGGATAGCGGACTTCCTGTAGGGCAGAGCACTGACTGTCAGTGCGCAAAGTTGTTCCGCTCAATCAGATCCAAATATATACAGTCTCTCATATAAATATGGGCAATTGTCAAGGGGGGGGATGGGGCAAAAAAAAAAAAAAAAACAATCGCACCACGGTGCTCTGGCCCTAATAACTTGTGAAAGTTTGTTTTCACAGCTTTTCACAGGACTAGCTAAACCAGCCCAAACCAGCAAAAGAAAGTCATGTCAGTCTGCACTGATCTTTTCAGCTGGGATGTAACTTGTCGAAAATGATCAGAGGGACTTTCTTTTCTTTGTGTTGTACCTGAGTGCGACTTTATTTTGCAGACTCTGCCAGAAAGAGCCTCAGTTCTTTATGAAGCGACTTGTGCCAGAAAATCTTTTGTGTGGAGAGCCTCATCGAAAGGCTTGAGGATTTTTGACAGCATACAGAGGATTGCTTCAGACTCCTTTCCTGCTGTCTGTCTCCTCAATCGTAAAGCACACGCAACAGTCCAACAGCAGATCTAATGGTGGGTCTTGTTCTAATGTAGTAGGAAACACATACTCACAGTTTTGTGATACCCAAGCTACCCAAGAGAACAGAAGCCAAGGCAAGCATCATGCTTACCAATGGTTATATAGGGTTAGTGTTTGGTCAGATCCTAAACCTACATATTAAACTTTGGACAGTAACGATCAAGGATAATACCTCAAATTGAGAGGTGTATTTATACTTTTCCTAGCGATTGAGCTTTTATTGTTTGCCACACGATGGAATAAGTGAATAATTCCCCCCATCCAATTCTGCTCCTGGAGGACCAACATCCTGCACAGTTTAGCTCCAACTTCCCTCCTTAGAAGTTTCTCATCTGGAGACCTTGATTAACTGGTTCAGGTAACTTGAGCAGAATTCTCCAGGACAGTGGTCTTCCAGGAGCAAGACTGCATACTCCTAAACCAAAATTGAAGGTCCAGAGCCACAGTTAGGAAGCAGAATACTAAGGAGACTTGAAAGTGGACTTTTTTTTTGTCTTGGTCAACAAGCAGCCACACAACAATATCAATGCTCTGGAACCTGCCTTCAACATTGTGGGATCATGCTGTTGAGTTTTGCAGACAATCCAGACTTACTTCAAATTGTAAAAATCTTATTAGGTCTCTTTTTAGGTAGATAATCTAGGTGGAAGCCTCAAATCACACAGTCCTACAGTCCTAGTACAGTTGACGCGGGACTTGTCCCAACATCACTCTCAGACATGAGTTCATTTCCCGACAAGAGCCGTCAAGATTATTCCAACTGATGCAGGCACTTTTGTTATTTTCAAGACCTGTTGATTTAAGCTTCTGGGGAACTATCTAAAGTAGGTCTTATAAAAACAGACAGAATAGGTTCTTCCTTAGGACAGACAGTTGTGAATCTTATTGAAGCCATTTCTAAACATAAAATTGTCTGGACCATTCGTTAGAGATCCAGATTTTTTGAGGCTTTTGAGCTGTTGTGAGTCAAGTTGTCGAAAGGCCACAAGGTTGTACGGCATTTCTGTCTAATGATATAAAATCTTTATTCATCACCACACAAACAAGGCCAGAAGATTTCTTTTTCCAGAAACTTGCAGTGTGTAATTGAAGGCCACCCACTTGCAGGGACGGTCCTTCTTAAGCAATGTGGTTTATTTTGGAATCTCAAGAATGGCAGTGGTGAAAGCTCAAATTTTGCTCTTCGCAATTCTGAATGACGTCTCTTTTTATTTCCCAACCCGGATCTCTTCCAACTAGACTAGAACATACAAATTCCACCGTTTTACTGCTTTAATTGCCTTTGGGCAGATCGAAACCCTTCCATTCTTAAATTCCTTTTGAATAACATCCTGTGGCCATGCTAATGTGTGTGAAATTTACATAGAATTTGATCTGAAACATTCAAACTGATTTATTTATTTTTTATTTAGAGCTAGAAAGCTTCATGTAAGAGTAATATGCTGTTTTGAATTTAATCGAAACACTTGACCCAGTTAATCCCCCGGTCTCTCATTTTACTCACCACGATGCCTTTTAGGCAAATAGAGAGCTTCATGTGCATGATAAAGGTCAATGCAAAAGATTCTTTCCGTATAGGCGGAGTGCAGGATGAACCGCAATATGGATGCATAATGGAACTAAGTACCCCACAATTTTGTTGTTCATAAATCTCCAGGATGCAATCTATCTATTTCTCTTTTTTTATCGGTCTCATTTAATCTCATTCTCTTATTAGCTGCAGCTCTTTAGTTGAGAAACGTATTGCTTTTGTACTGCTTGTGGCTGATACTAATAAACCTGAGCCTAATACAGGGATATATGGCATTTGGTGGAAGCCGTTAATAAAGATGGAGAGAGAACAAATGCATAATCCTCACTTATCCAATGTGTTTTTTTCCCCCCAAATATGATGATAATGATTTTGCAGGTTGTAAACCTTAATCTTTCACATTTAAAGCTAAAGTGTGTAATTTTCGTTTTTAAAACACATTCCCAAATGTCAGCTTAATATGTTTTTTTTCCAGTGTAATCACATTAGATATGAGTGCTATCAAAACATTGAACAAGCCAGACATAGCAACACTGGATTGACCAATATCATGAAATAGACAGACTGTTTGTCTAAATAGAGGAAAAGTGGAATAAATAATGACAGTTTTCATTTCTGGGTGAACTGTCCATTTCGGATAATAAAGTAATCTTTTGTCTGACTTATATACTGATTAAAAATTAACCCTTAATCAGTACAAAGATTACATGGTCTGAATCATTTGTGTCATTCTAAAAGTTCTGAATGGGGAAACAAGCTAAGATCAGTGTTAGCCTGTGAAATGCTAACATAAGCTGACAGAGTTTTTGAATATTCTTTATTGGGCTGTTTGATTTAATGACCGTCAGATTATATATCAGCTAGCGTTGTTCCATTTGGATAAGGATTGATTATATTCTTAGCAATCGCTGTGTTTAGAGGAGTTTTGCAGATGCTGGAATTACCCCTCACTATTTATTTTCTTAAGATAACTAATGAAAGTAACCAACCAGATTAAGGTCTTAAATTCATTGAGGCGAGACCCATCTCATGGCAGAGAAACCCCATTAAATCAAGGTTATCAGAAAAGAGAGCAAAATCAACTCCAACATACAGCCATGCAAATCCGTATGCAAATGTGTAGTGTGACAAAATGGAAAACAATAGAATGCACTTTGCTTTATGCAAATAAGAGAGTCGCACAGCATTATGGGTGATGAGTAATAGAGATAATGATCTGAATAGGGTGATTTCTCAGGGTGCGGGAGTGCAAATGAACCTGGTGGGTTTTTTTTTAAACTTGTGATAAAACCCGTTATGGGAAATCATTTGAGAAGCAAAGCACTTGTGGCAGGAGAGAAAGAGGTCATGTCGATGAAAGTGAGAGAGGTGGAGGGTAGAAATATGCGTGTCTGTTATTGAACAGCTTTTGCTATCCAGTTTAGATTGAAATTCAAGAATAGTAAAACCTCCTATTGGAGATTTTTCCATAAAAGATTCACGAGCAGACTAAATAATAGCTGTTTTCCAAAACTTAGTAGGTTGCCCATCTAAAAAAGCATCATAAAAGAAGGCAGTTTCAAAAGCAAAAAAATATGCTACCTTCTAAGATACCTTCCTCTGGCCAAATTCTAAGGCAGCACAGAAAAGGCAATCCCCTAAAACCTTTAGATAAGTTCTGTGAGGAGATGAAAAACATCCAAGATGGTGAGGAAGTCAAGAGAAATATTATTCTAAACAGTCCAATCCTAGTAAACCACTATTTTAGCTGATATTTGTGTTTGCGCCAAATTAGAACTTAGTGTTGTTAGCTTAGTGACGTGCTAACAACATAGCTGCATTAGACATTTACAGTATGATATTCATATATTGCCTTTGAAAGTTTTGCAACAAGGCTAATATCATAATATTTAAACAATCATGTAAGCATCTTGGAGTTAGTTTTTATTCATTAAACCCCCATGTCGTTCCAAACTCGTAAAAGTTTCCTTCGTCTTTCAGCACACAATTTAAGATAATTTGGATGAAAACAGGAGGCTAGTGACTGTACCATTGACTTCCGAACAATTGCCACTGTCAAGGTGCAAAAAAAGAGGTAATCTGAATGCTCCATCTGCTGTCAGTGGTTCAACCACCCTGTTGAAAAAAACAGCATATGCTGGTTAGGTATGTTTTGAATCTGGGATGCTGGTTTGAGCTGGGGCCTGTACCATGAAGCCGGATTAGCTGGCTAGCCCAGGAAAGTTTAGGATTAGTTTTCACCAATCCTGGGTTTTAGGTACCATGAAAGAAACTCTGCTTCAATTGGTATTCATAGCCATGGTAACTTGCGCTGCATGGCTAACCTGCTCCGGGGCATTCTTGTAGGTTCATAAATAACAGTTGAACCACTGACGGCAGATGGAGCGTTCAGATGGCGTCTTTCATTCTTTTCTGCACCTTGACGGTGGCAATTGTTTGGCAGTCAATGGGACAGTCACTAGCTTCCCCGTTTTCATTCAAATTATCTTAAATTGTGCTTTTATGGGTTTGGAATGACATGCGGGGTAAGTGATTAATGACAGAATTTTCATTTTGGGGTGGAGAAAGGTCGTGGATGTGTGTGTGATGTGCTTTGTTTTTTATGTGTGGTCCTCAAACATAAATGTCTGAAGCAGCTGTCATGGCACTTTATTAGCTTTTAATTGACAGCTTCTTGGCATGCAATTATACCTTAGTAGCAGCTTGTTGCTCACTTTAAGCTTGTACTGATTCTTTGTCAAAAGCTGCTATTTTCAAGGGTCAAAGCTGGCCCTCCAAAGCTGCTATATTTACCCCATGATCCCAACATGCGTTTATTATGGAGATCAGTTTTACTTTCTCTGGCATGTAGACAGGACTTATCCTGGAGACAATTTTTTACTTTAGTTCCAAGCCTTGACTATACTAAGAAAGTTTGCTGTCAGTTTGTCACACTGGACTCATTTTTCACTTATTTTGAAAGATTAGACAGAATTGTTGCATCTCAAGGTACTTCGAGCTCCACCAACTCACCAAGTCAAGTCAACATTTCATCTTAGTAGCTCCACATTAGTGCATCACCATGAGCAGTAAAATGGTTTTACCCATTCTACAGGTTCTCATCGCCAATGTGTTTTATCTGAATGACTATGTATGTTTGTCTTTTTGTCTCTGGCTCAGTAAATACTCCTTAACACCTTCCCGTTCAAGGTTTGGGTGCGAACTGGAGACAGCAGACGAGTGTCATACTCACAAATTCATATCGTGACTGACATATGGCACCATAAAAGCGAGAATGGTAGCTTTGCCAAACGTGGGATGTATAAGAAGCTGTAACAGGTTGTGGGTGTGCAAATCCTGTCAGAGCGGAAAATACTCTAAACTTGATTCCAGATACCGTAAAGGTCCATTACCTGAAAAGCTGCTTCTCAATCCTACAGAAAGGATATTGCGTATTGGCATTGCCAAGGATGCTCTTTCTACACCCCCCAAATCTTAACCAATTCTTGCTCTTTTACTCTTTTTTTGCTTCAAAAGAGCAACCGAATATCATCTGGCATTGCAGTGAGGAAGTCTGCATGTTGACCTTTTATTGATTTTTCCACACCAGTTCTTCGTCAGTTCACACAATACAGTATGCCACTGTAGCTAAACTAAAAAACATGTACTGTGCAATTCAATAAAAGACCTAAAGTATGTGGAAATACCATGTTACTCCCAACAACCCAAAAAAAGTGATACGACCCACGCTTAGACACTCAATCCCAGAGGAAATCCACTTGCTACAGATATCTGAGGGGGCACACACCGGTTTGAATAGGCATGACACTTGACAATGCATGTCTCCTGGGTGAAGAACAGACAATAAAGTATGGCTAGTGGAACAGAGTAAAAAGGAGACTAAAGAGACACCTTGACATCCGTAGCTTCTGCAAGGTACATGATACCTGCACGTACAGTAAACATCTCAAGTCATCACGATGAAGGTCATATGACAGTTGTTTTGTTGAATGAATGTACTGAAAAACTCAAAAGCATCTACGACCTTCCATGTCATCTCTTCAATCAAATCTCCTCGAATCAAACGTCAGAAGAAGAGTGAAGTCAAATAAGAACTACGCAAATCATTTTTAGGTAAACAAAGCTTTAAATCATACCTTCCTGCTTGTAATTCATCTGCAAGGTTAAACAGCAGGGACTTGACCTTTCTAGATTGTATTTGCTCCTGAAGTTTTGGTGAAGTGAGGGTAGCACTCATGCTCGTGTCCTTTGATGAAACATCAATGGGGGTGATTTACTTTCTAAAGATTGATGTTCAATGACAGCATGTTTGTTTAGAGTGATATTGTCTACTTCCCTGTGGCTACAGGCCGTTGAACACTTCACTGTGTGAGTCATTGTCGACTGCACCGCCTGCTCTTATTACTGCGATACTGTAATTAGGCTCGTATACAATCTCATTGGCATTGAGAAAACGCACTTACATTTGCTAACGTCAAGATTTGATGGGTAGTGGGCGTTTTAGACGCACTTGCTGGCGTTAAAGTAATGCTTGGTCTTCCGTAAGTTTGCGTGAAGGGGTCAGACGTGGAGGCAGGTGTGTAGGAGACATAAAAGACATGGTAGATGGGAAGGTTGTTTGCCTTCAAGCATGGATGCAGGTATGATCTGAAAATATAACAACTATGTACTGTGCTTAACATAAATGAAAACTTTTCCCAAGTAGCTTTTAGCTATAGTGGGACTACTGCATTTTTCAGTCCATGGCCGATGCTACTAGATTTATATAATGTTTCCTTCTGTCCATATATCACTTACTTTCTATCTTTCTATCATCCAACTTTCTATCTATCTATCTATCTATCTATCTATCTATCTATCTATCTATCTATCTATCTATCTATCTATCTATCTGTCTATCTATCTGTCTATCTATCTATCTATCTGTCTATCTATCTATCTGTCTGTGTCTATCGTTCTATCTATCGTTCTATCATTCTATCGTTCTATCTATCTATCTCTCTGGAATTATATATGTATGTGTTTTCTGTCTGTCTATCAAAGCTGGACGACATATCAAAATTATCAAAATATTACAAATATACTGTACATACTGTGATATGCATATCCCAATGAGTTATTATTTTAATAATAGGCTACTTCTATATGCTGCAAAAACGTAAAACTTCCTTGACATAAAAAAGTTAAGTGCAGTAAGCTGCAGAAAATATTACCTGGTGGCCTTGTGTTGTCTGACACACACCTGAAGTGCTCGCACAAGTAGTAGTAAATCCAGCTTCCTCTGAAAGCGCTGAGAGTTCGAGCCGCTTATTACGTGCAATTTTGAAAAAGCAACGCCTTTCAACCGTCTTCCCAACATGGGAAGCATTTTTGAATCTCGTCCAACAAAAGAAAACATTTAAAATGTTTTACTCCAAATTCAATTCATGTCAAATCCTTCTGTGAGATGATGTGGCTTCTTGCACAGAATAAGCATAATATTTTATGCAGTGATCATTCTATCTACAGATACACAACCTACAGATATAGTTTTTACTCCCTTTTGCGGTGTTCAAGCCTTAAAGGGATAGTACTCCCATATATTTTTTTATCTTCTCAATGAATCCTAGTTATGTAAGATCTCTGTGGCCTTGGATGCTCATATCGTCCACATGAGAAAAAAAAATACAGCTAATTATCTTGATGAAACCTCAATAATGTTTCTATCTTCAAACTAAGTGGGATAATTGTCCTCATGAGATAAAAATATTGAAATGTTTTACTCCGCTGCAAGATATTTCCAAAATAATTAGGCTTAATAAAAACACAGGTATTGAATTGCACAGCAGTTGGTGGCAATAATACATCTGTGAACAACTGATACTGTGAAAAGAGAGAAAGATGGAGAGGTTGTTGTGACACAAACAGTCATAACAAAAGGAGAGAGCTTGTCCTCTGAGATTTTTAACTTGATGTTTGGGTCTTTCCTCGAGGGGTTCTGAGACAGACCGAGGAACTGGACTGGGAAATTAAGAATAAACAGACAAGTGCAACAAGTGGGAGTGCAGAAAGTGAGGGAAAGAGATCGACAATAACAGAGGGTAAATAGCAACTATGGGTGATTGCCACTGACAGGACTGTAGAGGTAAATATGAAGCTGTCTGCTAGTCAACACAGTCACAAATCTGAGCACAGTTTGAGATTTTAAGATGTCAGTGAAGCTCTACAGAAGACATATTTAAGATTACAAGGGTCTTATTCTTGGGCAAAACACATGAGAAGCATTAGACTTCATTTGTTCTGCATTTAATGTCACTGCCTTCTAGGAGAACAGTTGAGATGGTAGAGAGGTTTTTGTTCTTGTTTGTCGTTTAGTTTCTCACTTCCTGCTTGTCGTAGACTTATGTTTCCTTCTAAATCCTATCCGTTGCTCGTTCTCCATGTGGTCACGGCTCTCTGCTTCGCATTGATTGCCGCCACGCTGGATCGAAACATCATTTTCATCTTTGTTCAGCTTGCTCACATCCACTTCCACCCTGCTTGGCTTGTTTTCATCTGTTGTTAAATAATCATAACTGACCCCTGCAATATAGTGGTATGCTCTTGCACATACAGTATATATCTATCTATGTAAATAGCTCTGGTAAATTCTTTCAGTAAGATGTCAAAAAATAAAGTGGTGGCGGTCACTTCAGAATAACACTTGTGTCGAAAAGAAAAAGAAACCACATCCACAAACTGTGCTTCTTTACTTATATTACATCTTGCGTTCCGTCTTATCTGATTTCCTTTCATATTTGCCTTATTCAAATTACATTACGCATCATCTTCAGTTTCCTGTCTATTTCTCACTTTCCCTCTAATAATAGTTTCTTCTTCATCTCTTTCTGCTTCCACCTGACACATTGGTTGATAAAAGAGGATGTGAAATGAAGTACATACAGTATGTGTAGAGTTTAGGTTTTGTTAACCGGTAGAGATGTTGGAGTGTCATCTCTATCACGGTTACACACGTCGCTGTGCTACATGGTCACGAAAATTTACCATTTTCAGGCATTTGTACGCTTTACAGATTAAAAAACAAGTGATTTTAAGTCGTTGAAGCACAATCAGCAGTGGAAGAAAACTCATTTTAAAATATGCGCGCTATACAAGTATACATATACTTGTGTCTTTGCAAATATCCTCTTGTAAACAGTTGTTTCACATGTTTCACAGTAAATTGTTTCCAGGCAGCTCTTAAGATGACATTAGACTAATATTCAGGCTGTATTTGTATAATGAAATGTATATTTAATCTACACGGTGAGGTATATACAATATTTTTATACATTACTTTAGTAGTACTATAGTAGTACCAACCTGATCTCACTGCAATTCGTACATATTTTACGTTGTGGCTAACTCGTACAAATTTTTACGACCTCAATACGAATTCATAGGATTTTTTCTAAATTGTACGTATTTTACATGTTTCCAATTCGTATGAATTTGTACGAATGACCTAAACCTAACCCCGCCCTTAAACCTACCCATCACAGGGTTTTAGACAAATCCAGGTCGTACGAATTAGTCTGAATTAGCACGAATTTGGCACCTCGTACGAATACGTACAAATTGGTCATGGGACTGTGTTGGTAGTACATTCGTTTAAAATAGTTAAATTGTTTGACCTCAATTACATTTTAATTGGTATTGTGGTGAGGTAAAGTAAAACAGTGTATTTAGTCCCTTTCTGTGGGACTGTCCCTGTTTGAAGCAGGCAGTATAGGATATAGCATAAAAGGATTTCCAATTTGTTGATATGAACAGGCCAGTTTCGCCACAGTAAATTTAATCTAGCTCTTTGCATTTTTTCATTTGTATATGTTACAGCTACTCATCAAGTATTCATTCAGATGAAAGCGTCTCTCGTTCTCATTTGCCGTCTAAATTTCAAATCTTTTTATGTTTACTGCCAGATATGATTGTGTGTGCTTTTGTACTCTGGAAAAATTGCAGCTTTTATGCTGTAAAAAAAAAGTTTTGATGGTCTTGTACTGTTGACAGATCTTCAAGCCGTAGAATTAAGTGTTTCTGCATGTGCATGATAACAAATTGGGATTGCTTTCAATATTGCATGCAGCCTGAAATGTATTCAAAATCTTATTTTTCTTTTTTCCTCCTTTTTTCCCCAGTGCACTTTGACAGAAGATTTGGCTGTTTTGAAGGCAGGGTCTTTCCATGGTTGGTGGCGAAGATCTAAGTAAACAAAACTGTTACTGTGGCATAACTGACCTTTGGATCTGAAAAGTTCTACTGAAACAAAAAGACTCCAGAACCGTCCAAAATATTCTGTATACAGAGAGGAGTTCAAATTAAACATTGAATGCTGATTTATTAAAGTAAAAAAGGTAAGAACGTTTTAAAAACCACAAACCTCTTGTGACCTGAAAGTAAATAGATTCCATTGCCATCATATAGAACTAATGATAATAGTGCAAAAGCTGTGCTAAAATTGTGATGTCCATGTGTACATCTACAGCTCTGCGTATTGTTCTGAATGTAATCGCACTAAATGCAAGTATATAGCTTTGTATTACACCATGCTTGCTTGTATAAGTAGCTTTGAATGGTTTGGCAGTTATTAATGGTATTGGACATCATTGTAAATTACAACACATGTAAAGTTGTTTTGAAGTTGAATGTGAACAGTTTAATCCTAGTTTTCTATTTGGCCTTGATGTAAATTGTTAGGAAAATAATCCAATGCTACATAACTGTACTTCATGAAGATTCTTAAATGTATGTAAATACATTTCACCAATTTGATGAGTAGAACTTGGAATTGTAAGGAATTCAACAGTGGTTCTGATTCAGTGACTTAAGCACATGTGTACTCTTTTGATCAAT
This sequence comes from Enteromius afrohamiltoni, assembly GCA_034779775.1. Classification (NCBI taxonomy): domain Eukaryota; kingdom Metazoa; phylum Chordata; class Actinopteri; order Cypriniformes; family Cyprinidae; genus Enteromius; species Enteromius afrohamiltoni. Next base: position 4,696,848 of record JAUYWG010000060.1, on the reverse strand, counting down.
AATGTCTAATTAATTAAAAGTGAATTTAATTTTGGGTACTTTTTAGTAGAGTGTTTCACCTGTGTCATGTCCAAAAGCCTTAAAAAATCATTAATTCTCAATTTCCCAGTCCTACTGATAAATGCACACAGCTGTGCCAGCATAAAATATTTTTATCCAGAATGTAATTGTCCCAGCTAAAGGTGCAATTTGCTTGGATAGGAGTACCGCGTATTGCCTCATATCTCTCTTAATCATTATCTCTCTAATTGGCAGGCAGTCATGTGATAACTTTTTGTCTGATGCGCAACGGTAACAGATACACACTTACTCAGAAATCTCCTCCGACTCTAAGGTCCAACCTAAAAAGTCTGGCAGACAATGATGGGAAAGTTACTGTACTTGAGTCTTTGTGTGTTGATGCCGATTGTGTTTGGCAAAAGTTGTGTTAAGATGAACCGCTGTCCTTTAATAAAGAGAAAAATGTGGTAAAAGCCTATATAGGCAATATATAAGCAATATAACGTCTTTCAGTATTTCTTGTTCCAATGGCAGCCTGCACAAAGCCAATAGAAACTACAGTTAAACCAAGAGCAAAAAAACTAATATACTTCATATATCCACATAATAAGTAATGTAGGGATTAACCTATGCTGTCATGGCTGCAATAATGGCTTGTATCTGTGTAAGGTGGAGGTAAACGTTTCACATGAGCGAGAACTCAAAATTAGTTCATTTTCTGCTGTGTGTTAAAGTACTTTTTCACATTTGTCTTGATTCACTGTGGTTCCAGAAGGCAGGATTTATTTGCTTGCTTGTCTTTAGCTCCAGTCGCTTCAAGGGATTTTCATTTGTTTGACAGAGTTTGTAGCTTTTCTTGAGGGTTAAGAAGCAAAGGGACAGTCATTGTAGGGCGGCCGTCAGTCAGTCCACGTTTCAATAACTTGGATCATGCATGCTGAAAATATATTCACGTATTCCTTCAGAAAGGAGCCAAGAGATTTAGACACTTACTACAGGGACTGCAGAATAAGAAGTGGAGTGAAAATGAAACGGTTGTTGGTTACTTGCATCTTTGCAAGGGTTGGTCAGTGATCGATCACCATTGTGTCTTGCACCAAAGTGTGCTGAAGACACAGCTGCGATAGATTGTTGAACAACCCTTGCAAGGAGCTTGCAACCTTTTAGTTACCAGCCCAGGTTTAATCTGAGTTTGTCTCGACACAATCTGGTTCACAATTAAGTTTGTTCTAATCAAGAAAGACCTGGTAAGCCTTGGCGGTAATAAGTTATTTCTCTAGAAGCACTTGTTGAATCAACCTGGTACCTTGCAAACATGACTTTGTTTCAAAGCTGCCTGACAGAAAAAACAGTGTGCCTTCAATCACAAAAGAAATCTAGCGAATTAGATTAGATGTTGTCAGATCAAGAAAGTCTAATCTAGTGTTGTATGCAGTATGCATATTCTGTGAGCCTTCTGGTTGAAACTGAGACCAACCACTAGGTTACACCATCCCAATTTGAAATGCTTGTTGGGCAGTTTTAAGTACCCCAGGGAACATCTCAAAGGGCCGAGCAAGGTCTAGCAGGTAAAGATTTGGGGTCTTACACTCCACTGTAATGACCTGCTGATGGAGACTCTTAGAGATTTTATCCATTAGCCCTATCAGAAAGCACTGTAACTCAGTGTATGAGTGTCTTCTCTTCACTGTGTATTGTCTCCATCTCCTACAGTACACCAGTGCTCCTGTCAAATCTACTTGTCGGCACCCCAGATTGCCTTGGCGACATGTTGCCTCTTGTGCAATGAGGTGCTACTGAGTGTGTGTTGCTGCGTGACAGAGACTGCTTGGCAAGTCGAGCGTATGTGTGTGGCTCTGATAAGAACAGCTGATACATGCTAGTTTCATTTTTTCGGCAGTTCCACCGAAGATAAGGGGCTTTCGGACAGACTGTTTGGGACTTTGTGTGTACGCTGGGTTATCCAAGATTAATTCAGGCTTGTGTAGGATTGGGTTAGCGGCCAAATCCTTTCTTCTCTCTACTTCTATCCAGACTCCTTAGGCTCATGGGGGCATTTGTTACCTGGATGTCTTACCGAGGGCTTCTTCGATAGAGACCAGTTTGACTAGCAAGACTTGCCCAGTTCTTCAAACGGAAACTCCTTCGAGATTTGTTAATGAGAACTACGGGTTACTTCTTGCTTTGTTGTTTGTTCATTTGTTTGTTTTGTATGAAACATCCAAGCCCGATGGAGTGGAACCCTGCCAGTCCCGGTGGAATGTTTCCATTGACTGCTCAATCACTGGCTAAGACACCTGTCTGGGGACCAATGAGAGGGAGTTACCGGGCAGAGCTCCACCAAGGGCCCTTAGGATTCCATGCTAAGCTATTGCATCTCTCTCTAGTCAATGGTTAGCCAGCACTAGTTGCCAGGTGCTAGTTCCTCTCTCCAGCAAATCAGTCAGGCATGTAGGCAACCCTATTGTATGCCATCCTCTCTCTTCAATAAACCTCCATCTTACATTTCCCCCCCCTCTAACCTCGCTTGTTAAGCCAAATGCCTGCACTTCCTTTAGTAGGGTCTTCGCCACCTTGTACAGCACCAGAGTTGCTATTAACTGCTTGACGTTAGCGTGTGAGGGGAAAAGGCTGGTGCCAGAATTGGCATCCTCTGTGGTTTCCAGGGATGGGGAAATCTTCTCTGGCTTCTCCACCCCAGTGGCTCATCTGCATTAGCGTCGTGCTAATCTTATTAGCTTCTTGTTATTCAATCCTGCAGGATTTTTGCCTGCTGCTACATGATGCTGCATATTATACAGTCCTTCCTCCGCTGAGCCGTGGGATATAGAGGGGGAGCAAAGAGATGAGGAGACGGGAAGCAGAAAGGATGGAAAATTTGACCGGCCTTCCACTTAAGTACACATTCTACGTGATATATCCTTACCTGTCATGTGCTAGAGCAAATTGCTCACTGCGTGTACGTCCGCGTGTTTCCTGGCTCAGTGTTGCATATCTTTTCTTTTTTTTTCCTCGCTTCAATTGAAGGCTTTTCTAAATCACTGCTTTCTCAGGGGAAACACACCGGTCTCTGTCTCTCTCTCTCTCTCTCTCTTTCATCAAAAGAGAGTAGGCCAGTGGTTCACAACCTTTTCCCTCATACATTTTCTCTACATTCAAAACAGCACTTTTTATTATATGTGATATATTTGATTTAAGCTGCATTTTGTTCCAAATGTATACGTTTTATAATGAATTCCCGTTCACAGAGGATGTCTTATGCATACACGCAGACAATTATATAATAAAACAGTTGTGTCTTGAGTGAGCAAGGCTTCAAATAGCACGGTTTTGTAAACCAGCAATGCAGAACGCGGTTAAAAATCAATCCAGTTCATTTTGTGGCAGCTGTGGGGTAGAATAAATTTCAGACATCTGTGGCTTACACGTGACTGTTGTCCTGCTGCTCTCAGTAATTCCTTTTGGTTGGAGCGAATCAACTCAAAGTGATTAATGACCAGATGAGGCTGAGCTGAAGATGCCACTCGACCTCTTGAATTCTGCTTGACTTTGTAAACAGTCGCTGTAAATTACAGCTGTGCTTTTGATGACCACAAGCAGGGACCACATTACCCAGCACTCTGATCCCTGCACTGTCACATTTATTTAAGGGGAATTGCTGAATTGAAGACTGATGTGGGGTCAGTTGCTCCTATACCCCACTGTGATGATCATTAGTAATTGCGTAAACTCGTCTCAGAACAGCATGTCATATTCCACAAATTAAGTTTTACACGAAACCTTTAAGTGTAGGCAATAGGAAAGGATTTTCAATTTTTAGTAATTACATTTTGTATGCCGTCATATGAATATATGGTATATATGTCATACAGAACTTACATGGTTTATGGATCTTTTTGTATCCATTTTACAATTTACACTGTAAACGTCACTGGGTAGAAACAAACAGCTTGGACAGTTTGAAAACAGAATTGTT
>JAUYWG010000060.1:4674430-4686063 GCA_034779775.1 Enteromius afrohamiltoni | reverse complement strand
GTGTTTCTTCTTAAAGTTAGGTATATATATATATATATATATATACCTAACTTTATGAAGAAACACCCAATTTTGACAGATATGCTCAAGATATATTGACAGATATATTCAGAATACTTTTTGATTACTTTTAGATTACTTTTGAACTCTTTAATCACATTGATTTAAACGGCTTAATAATTTACCACATCAATAAAAATGGAAAGAAACAGAAAATGTGTTCCATTTATTGTTATTAAAAACATGGAGTACAATAAGCATTGCATAATCAAGGTTTCCTAAACTTGGTTTTGCGTAGTAACTACAGGGTGTTTATGAATTTAACGAAAAACAAATAATAAAATCATAGAAATGATAAAATGCAAAAAAATATATATTTAAAATAACATCAATCAAATTAAAACGTTTACTAAAAATATTTATATACTTAATTTCTTTACCTGCATGTCATGTTCCCATTAACATCAGAGAACCGAGAACTTGCAAATGTGTTACTTAATTATTGAATTATTACCTTAATATTTAAGGGGTATTTCAAGTAAATGTATTGGGCAAAAGAGGTTTTGCTGGCAGAAACCCAGAATGAAATTTAAATAAGAAATAATGTGAATTTGTGTATTTTAATGCATTTGAAAGTTAATAGTCTTCATCAGCAATTGATGCAATGTTGAGAAAAAGCTTCTCAAAATTGAGAAGGCTTTTTAAGAAAGGAACATTTAAAAGATTCAAAAGGGGAATTAGGGAGAATCAATATATTCTGAATAATTTATTGCCGTTGTGCGAGTATGTAATCATGTAATCAATACAAAGCAACTGTAGTTTGATTAGGAATATTTTAAAATGTAATTTAATATAATTGCATGTGCTTAATTTTTGGAATCTGATTGCATAATCAAGATTACATGTAATCAGTTACTATCCAGCTCTGGTATATCAACCAGCCCTAATTGATTTTTTTCCTCACTCAGTGTAGCTTCTCTCATATCCTTTCTTGCCATCTCATTTCCTCTCCTAGTAGTGTTTATCACTACGTACCCTCCTTTCCATCTGCCAAGCATGTCTGTAGCCGTATCTGCATCTCAGTGTTAGTGATGACCTAATGTTGTTTTTTCGGGTGGTAGTCTCCCTCTGAGTTTATAGGGCGATATGTGAATCACTCGGCTATTCTGGTCTTTGTTTCTGCTGCCATCAGCAACAATAACAACAACAAGGAAATCCCATTGATTCCTCTTTCAGATACAAGCCTGACCGTCAGAGTATGTTCTGCATGAATATAGACAGGGTATGTTGATGAATGTAAGGCTTTGTCACCTTGACACAATGAGACCTGAGATTCAGCAACATCCAACAGTTTTTGCAGCCTATGCCTTGTGATATTGCAACCCATTCTTTTTTCTGAAGCCTGCTGGTTTATTCCATTATAAACATTAAGGGCACTGTAAGGATCCGTCTCAGGATTGATGATATGCGCTGCTGGCAGTTTTTAAGATCTCGCACTAGGGGTGTGCATCAGAGCGATTCAATGGTGAATCACATTAGAATGCACAGAAACTAGTCCATCTTTCTCTGCCATCTCTGCCATTGCGCCCTTTGAATGTATTAATATGCACATTTATGGAAGGATATTTAGTTGAAGAGTTGAAAAGTGTTTGTCATTCATTTTAAGAGTGGTTGTTAACAAAGTTTGCGAAAAACAGAGATAATGATGGCGTTCAGATCAGGCAAACAAATCTCGGAACAAAGCTAAACTTTGAAAGATGAAAGTGATGCAGAAAGTTAAATTATGGCAGACTAGTAAGTCAAACAGTTTTGTTAGTGTCAGTTTTGACCGTTGTTTCACCCATACTGATACTAAAAAGTCCAGATTCGAGAGTCCTCAAAACCAGAGCAAGACTTCACCGCTGTTTCTGAAGTGGAGCGCAACTCAGAGGGTACCCGAGACACCTGGCATGGGTTCTTGAAGTCCAGGGACCATGGACAATCAATCAGCACTCAAATAATTTGTCAGAAACAGTGACCCACTTCTGTGAAGTTCAAGACTACCATAAACTGAACTCACTATCAGCAAGAAAGAATTAGAAATGTAGGCTGTTTTGAGAGCATGTTGGGCTTGATGCTTCCAGTGATGATTTTTTGGCCTTCAAATTGGACAGCGAGGCTTAAAAGGATGTGACCAGGTATGGTTTCCCATACTAGGAATTTGCGCTCTGCATCTATCGCATCCAAGTGCACACACAGAGCAGTGAGAAGTTAACAAACACGCACACACCGTGAACACACTCCCGGAGCAGTGGGCAGCCATTGCTGCAGCGCCCGGGGAGCAGTTGGGGGAACGGTGCTTTGCTCGAAGGTCTCACCTCAGTCGTGGTTGAAGGTGGAAAGAGCACTGGTTATTGGCATCACCAACACTCAAGTTGTATAACAATCATCATTATAAGTGCAAGTTTGTGTGCCAAATAAGAAATACCCAGTACAAAAATTCTTGCCCTTATTCCACTGAGGGAGTGAAAAAGAGCACTAATTATTTTGGTAATATTCCACAAAGCTTGAGTTGTAGATTAGTGATATGTAAATAAATCAGCCCTGATTTTACAAGGTTTCATAGAGGCAAGTTTGATTTGGCTATTAAAAAAAAAAGAATAGAAATGCCAGGATGAGTCCAATATTATGAAATATAGCCCAGTGCAGGCTGAGGAAAAAGTACCATCTGGACTACAGATATTTCTACGTTTTTGAGAAAAATATGTTTTTGGGTCTCATCTGTTCTAAGGAGGTGTATTACTTACTGGAAAATTGAAGGTGGCTGAGAGCAAGATATGTATTATAATACAGCATAAGGGGATCCTGTAGTACAGCAGAAAGGTTTGTGACGGAATCTGTTAGTAGCCGACTCCACAGGTGACGTGTCTGCCCTTGAGCCAAGTACATGGAAATGAGGCAGGTACTTCTCCGCAGACCATCAGTCTCCAGCTTCATTTGTGAGGTTTAAGCCACAGAGCATAGAGGCCTGTAATACCTAGAGAAAGATGTTTGTTAGAATCCCCATTCATAGAATGTGAACACACATTTAATACATCACATTTTTTTATTGAGTTGGTACAGGCGCGTATTGCTACGACTTTATTGTTCGTATTGGAAAAATCCCCTATACCAAACCCCACCTTAAACCTACCTGATAGCGTTAACAAATGCAAAAGTGATTTAGAAACACATTTGTTGATGCAGCCATGTTATTTTAACTTCTGTTTTGGATTTGAGCTGGTTTGCACCGGAGCTCTTCATCACTTAAGTGCAACGCCTTACTGGGTGAGCTATCGAGCAAACTTTCTAATTTAGAAAACTCATGCATATGAATCTGTATATGTGATGTCAGCGTTCAAAAGAACCAGTTTTCAAATCGTAAATGATGATAAAATAATTGCATGCAAGTTAGGTTTTATTAATTTAATTCTGTACTTGTAAAGCATACTTAAAAAAAAAACAAAAAAAGCCCCAACTAAATATTGGAGTTTTACAGCTACTAGTGTCCATTTCAGCTGGAAACTGCATTGATTTGTACAAATAGGCATTTTGTTTTTCTTGGATACTGTATGTATATAGGGGGACATGTTTCCAATGAGCCTATGTTGAAGGAGGGTCAAGACACAAATTAAATGTCCAGGTCAGGTCCATTGAGGTGGCTCAAGTTGAAAAAATGCAAGTTTTGCTCCAGGTAGGTGTCTCCTGGTGGTACCAGCATGTTCCCTCAGCTCCTAGTTTGGAGCCTGAGAAGTAGGACTGTAGTCAAAAACACACTTATAAGGGCGTAGATGTTGCTATTAGGCACTGTTAGACTGCAATCGATCTCCCTGCATGCCAAGTTTCATACAGTTGCTCACTCCAACATCATCATCTTATTGCAAGGGATGATATTTGCTTTTGAGATGATGACCAGCTCCCCCACGACCCATTCCCTTAGTTGCAAACCTCCCCAGGTATTCTCCATTTTCTAGTCATCAGTCTTCCATCACGTACCATTCTCCCTCTTCTTTCACTTGCCTCTGTTGCCTCCCTGATGCGAGTATCACGGTGGGGTTCCCCAAGAGCGGTGATTAAGTCTGAGGGATGTTATCAGCCCAGTTCATGAAAACCCCATGCTGTGTGCTTCGTTTTATAGACGGCATGGTGAGTGATTTAGAGAGAGGACCCTCGGATGGGCAAGTGACTGGTACTACGACAGGATGCTCGCCAGGCAGAGGTGAATGGTGCTCAACGGGGGCTGACTCACAGCCCCGCTTCTCATCCGTCCTCTCATATGACGCAGAGTGATTGAGCCGCTCCGACATGGCCCAGAGCTCATGGTAGACCTGAGTCACTCACCAGGATTTGGAGGTCATGATTCAAAGGTGACACAGCAAATGAGAAAGAAAGGGAAGACGTAGACAGGAAAAACAGACAGACTACAACCTGCTGTGAAAGAGAGAAATGAAGCTTTCTGTGACTCATAGGTTGAGGACAAGGCTGGGGCATAATGATTTAGAATGAAAGGAGACATGTACAAGAACTCGAGATGTCGTCAGCCCAGCACGCTTCCATTATTGCCATATTGCCTGTGAATGAAAAACATAACTCTTTTTCTAGCCTTTCAATTCCCAGTACGGTGGTACACATGTTCTTTACACTAGCAGACTGAACCACTTAGGCCAGTGAAATCCCATTGGGCCCCATATACAGTATGAACATTGAAAGTACTAGCTCAAGGAGTAAACGTCACAACTAAAGCACTGGAGAAAAGTGTAAAAAAGAAGCTATGTTCACACTGACAGCAATTAAATCGCTGGAGCTTGTCGAGTGTCTGCACTTGTAGGCATTCCTACTCGACTCCTTTATCCAACTGTATCTGGCAGCAGATAACGCTTTGCACTTTATTGGTGGTTGCTGTTCAAGATAAACTCTCTTGTTCTCCTGCTAATAACAGTTCCTTGAGTTCCTTGGCACTAAAGACCCCTCCTTATCTCTCGGTCTGGATGCGAACATTAGCCATATGCTACAACTGGTCTGCTAATGAATAATCTAATATTTCTGGCCTCTATCAGTTGTTTTTTTTCTGAATGTATTGCACCAACATTTGGATTTGATCCAACTTGTACTGAGCTTTACCTGTTTGCTTAGTGTTTTTAAATCATGTACCTACTTAGGTGCTTCTTTATTTTAGTTCTGTGCACTGATTACAACCTTGTTTTTATAATCCACCATTTTGTTCAACTATGAAAGGCCTGGCATCTGCTGCTGCTTTTATATATTCAACATTTTGTATAATGGCAGCATATAGAAGTAAGGGAATGTCCGATCATTATCGCGTCCTTCATCAAGGGCCCCTTCTTCTTGCATTCTACTGCTTTTGACTCTAAACCGTGATATGTCCTATTTGTGGTAATTTTAGCCTTAGTGAGTGATAGGATGGCAGGTTCCCAGGAACTTTTGGACAAAATACTTGTGGTTATAGGGCACTGCACATTTTGGCAGTATCTCTAAATTTCCCTAAGGTTGCCAATCTTTTTATTACTCTCTTCCAACTCCCAGCGACTAGCCTTTTTTGTTATTTATAGAGCAGTTGAGAGATACTGTAGGAAATGAAAGATCACAAATGTATTACTGCTTTTTTTTTTTCGTTTTTTGCTGACTTTGGTAGGCTTGTGGGTCTTTTCCTTACTTTCCTGTTCTTATGATGAACAGTATTAGTAGTACATAACAGCTTCCAGGAGTTGCAAAAGAATGAAAAGCTCTGGGGTATCAGGAAACTAGGAGGAACCTCTTGGTAATTAATTTCATTAATTCATTTTTATTAAGAACACCTCCACATCTCAGCATTCGATTTTATTGATTTGCCATTTGATGACAGCTGTTTTAATTACAAGAGATTCCGAAATGCCAACATGCCTTATGGAGCCAAGAAAAGCTCAACAGGAAATCCCATCATCTCTACAGTACTGCAAAAAATAGAGAGGATGTAGGACAAAAAGTAACAAAATTGGAGCTCTTCCACCAAACGTAGAGAAACCATCTTCAGTTTCTGAAAAGGATAGATGAATTACTTATATGGTTTGCTTCTGTGTGTGCAGTGTTGTCCCTAAAAGCATTATGTAGATTTAGATAAATGTCTTTTATAAATGGTTCCAGATTTGAGTAGAGCATTAAGGTCCATTATGTGGTCTTCAATGAAAAAAGCATTATCTACCAGGGCCCCTAATAAGCTGATCCTTCTCTTTTAAGCAGATAATACCAGCTGTATAAAATCTAAGACTTGTATATTATTGGCAAATAATATGCATGAAATATTAGCAGTCATTTTCTGTCTTGATGGACTGAAATCCCCAGATTTTTAAGGATTAGATTACATTATTTTTGTATAGCTGCATGATACAAGCAGGATGCTATAAAGATTGCATTAAGATGGCCAACCAAGATATTGCTGAAGCACCTGCTGAGGGGTCTAAGAGAAAGTGGTCCAGGGCAGAACTTACAAGGGTCAAGAATTGCCAGGTGCAGCAAAAGTATTGTAACCCAAGTCATATGTTTATATTACAGAATTTGTAATTTGTTAGTTGGAAGCTGTTGGATTATTACTTAGAACTGTATTGTGTGAGTAATTCTTTGTTTAATACCCTGTCATTTTTACTTCACAGAATAGAATCACAATTGTCTTCATTGGTATCCTTGACACCTCTCCTGCCATTTGCTTTGTGTCACTTTTGCAGACTTTCTCTTCCCTCTTGCTTTCCTCAGAGCTTGTAGTCAGTCACTGTTATGCTTTGATATCATCAGGGTAACTCTCAATCCGTTTCCTACACCATCCCAGCACAATAGATGAAATGAAGTCCTAAGCTACTACTGTACACTTTTATTTTTGAAGTTTACCTTAGAAGCAAGCGAGCAGATTTTGTTCCTAACGACTGATACTGCAAACCAAATCTCTAGGTACCCATTAAAGCTAGAGCAGACAGGCAGTTTCCAAAACGGGCTAACTACAAGCACATATGGTGCAAAGTCAGGTAAAGAACTGAAAGGAAACAGGGTAAAAAATGAACCAATAGAAAAAACCCAGATGCCCCTCTGTTACGTGATATGGTGCACCCTGGAGTGGCACTTTGAAATGTCAACACCTGCCGATTAAAACGCCGGGAGAGGAACAAAAAGCAAGAACAAGTGTAGCAGAGGAAAGTAAAGAAAGATTTTGAATACTGCAGACTAGGGTATGAGGGTCGGAAATAACAAACTTGGTTTGAAATGTCAAGTGCCAAAATGTGAGCAAGAAGGCCCACTGCTCCTTCACCTAAGGTGTAGTACTGCCACTTTTCTTTGAAGCTGAAGGAGAAAGGTTGTCCTTCTCTGGAACGGCTGCTTTGAGCATGGTATAAATCATACTGGCACAATGAAAGCAGGACTCAGCACTGCACCAGAACATAGCAAGAATGCTGCCCTGTTTTCACTTTAGTATTTCATTGCTTTTGGTTCTCACACTAACAGGAGTGGTGGCCTGATCCAGTTGACTTGTTTTTAAAGTCAGCATAAAATTAAAGTGACCCGATTTAGTTCCTTATCAGATCCCTTAATCTTGAAAACAATGTTTTGTCTGTCTTGTCCAAATTTTTTACCAGCTTTAAAGTGATTTCCCCTTTTCCAGTGACATAGCCAAGTGGACTATTTGATAATGTTAGCTGATAGCCAATTAGCAATTTAGGCATTTCTATAACAAGCTCTCATTACCCGAAGAGAGAAAACTAGCTTTAGCATTTCAACTCATCTTAATGTGTGAGTTGATCTGTTAGCAAATGTGCCTCTTGAAGTAAACTTGAGCTAATCAACTCAGTCATAAAATCTAAACACAATTCAGTCGATAAAATGATTCACTCTTCTTAGTATTATTACTTTATGGAAATAAAATGGGTTGCAAACATTGTCATACTGACAAGTGGCGCTGCTAAAGCTAAACTTTAGCACGTTGCTAAGCATGTAAACAAACAAAAGATGAAATAAGCAAAAGGCTAATTGTTTGCTTTGCTAAACCCTATGCAGAGGTTTTTGGCAGCCTTGTAAGACAGTCTCAAGTTATTGATGTTCCCTCTCAAAATCCACCCAATTTACCATGATTTTACTATGGTAAAACTGTAGTAACCATATTTTTTTTTGTGTATGCTACTTGTATTACAACAGTTTTACTATACCATAATTAAACTATATAGTTAGTGTAGCAAAACAAAGGTTAATTTGTGGCTACTGTGGTTTAAATATATTAACCATGTTTTTTCTGGGTTTATTTGTAGTAAAACCATGGTTAATTTTGCATTAGAGCACCATCCACTATAAGTCTCCATGCCTCAAACCTTCACTCTCTACTGTCCATAAAAGAGCAATCTAGTTTGAGGGGTGAGGGTGAAGTTCATCCATGTTTTACATGAAATACTTTTGCAAGATAATGCTCAGTATGAGTATTATTGAAGAGATTGACGGTAAGAAGCTTGAAGTATCTTGAGTTTTTTGTCACACTTCTTGTGTTCCCCTCAGAGTTGATAAAAAGGGCTCTCTACTGAAGATGCCACTACAGGCGCTTTTTACCTCAAAATGTCAACAAAAATACCTCTTATACATAAAACGAGTGATTGAGTGTAGGTAAAGAAATGAAAGAGAGGCAAAATGAGAGCAGTGAGTATGAAAGTGGGTGAATGAATATTAGCATGAAAAATGTTCAAGTTAAAAAGGAAAGAGTGCTTAAAAAAGAAAAAGTGTTTATGTTAGTTTCTTTGCATGCGTGTGTATTGAAGATATTGATATTTTTGTACATATCCACTAGTGGTTAGACTGACAGCGTTACTCCGTTAAACCCCATCAGACAAAACCTTTCAATAAACAGCAGCCTGTCTTTCCCAAGCCGAGTACTGCCAAAATTCAACTTTTGTAGCCGACAGATAAAGCATTTGTGTACAGGAACAAGCTTGTCCGTGATATGAATTTGGAACATTTATTGTCATGAGGTTTTCATTCGAAAGCCTCTAAAATGCACAAAAGATATCGTTTTAAAAGATATCTGAGTCAGTACTACTGGCATAATTTTTTTATTCCAAAGCTTTATGAATTTTTGTAGTTTTTGATAGTACAGTGAATGGCATGAAATGGCTGTTCATGTGATCTTGACATTTCATCACTTGTAGAACAAAATAACTTTTTCTGCATGACTGGGAAGTATGGGATCTTCATATCATGTGAATTAATGTAAATTATTTTAATCATTCCTCCAAAGTACATTTAGTTCCTTTGTGTAAAGCTGTTTTAATTAGCAAAAATTGCAGAGTGCACTCTTAATCGATGTAAATTATATTAGCTGGATAAGTTTCAGGAAAAACCCTGGAACATCTACAGGAATTGTCATGACGTCACAGTGATCAGATTTGAGTATCTGTTAATGTACTGTAGCAGGCAAAACTTGATTTGCCTTTCAGAATGGAAAATTCAAGTTTTATGTCGAGTTATCATAAAACTTACTTAAGTTTACACATGAAGAACATATTAAATAATAACGTTTTTTTGACACAGTTTACATAAGAATGGTCTACAAGTGACTTACATGAAAAGGCATTCTGCTTATTTTTATATATACATATACATTATATGATATATCTGTACAGCAGGGTCATTTGGAAGTACTATACCAATCTGTCAGGTCTAGCTTTATGCATTTTCCTTCGACATTCTGTGTATCTGTAAAAAAGTGTACTTGTTAAGATGACGCAGAGGCTGGATGATTTCTTATTTTCATGGTGATAAATCACCTCAGAGGGATAATCCGAGAGAAAGAGATGGATAACACATCCGAAGCGATCCCTGCTGACCACACCTCTCTGCCTCAGTGATCTGTTGGCCGTATAGCCTCTGACTCACCCCTCTTCCATTAATATTCTGCCAGGGTACATGCAGAAAGAGACAGGCCGATAGACAGAGAAAGAGAGTAATACACATATATTTGATGTAGACAGAGACTTGGATATGCAGTGAAAGATTGAGGCGCATATATTGGTGTGTCTTCGACTACAGGCTTTTTTATTCCCAGGAAAATTTAATTAAACAGTTAAGATAAACATTAAAATTTGCTTCACCATGAAAACGTCAGAATGAGAGTCTAAACAGCTGATAGATGATGGATTTATTTCTCAAAAACAGCTTTTCACTTTACAGGATGTTACAGTAATTGATGTACTAGAGTGGTGTGAATTATTGTGATGTTTTTATCTCATTCTGACAGCGCCCATTTCACTGGCAAGCAAGTGATTTTCAACAACTTTTATTTTTTAGATGAGCCATTTAAAATGTAAAAATAATAAACAAAATCACACTTAAACCTGTTAACATAACCTTCGTAAGTGTAGTTTTACTACTTGATGTTTTTTTTTGTTTTTAATGCTATGAAAATGAAATGTGGTTGGCATTTGTTGGTTTAGAAAGAATGAGTTGAGTTTTCTGTAATCATGGTTGAACCCTGTTTGTAGGATCCTGTACGTCGGGGTGGGGAACGTTGATCCTGGAGACCCACCCTTCTGCAGAATTTAGCTCCAACCCTGAAAAAAAAAACTAACTCAGGGCTGTCCACATTCAGCCTGGAGGGCCGGTGTCTTGCAGAGTTTAGCTCCAACCCTAATTAAACACAATTGAAGCAGCTCAAGGTCTTACTAAGCATGTTAGAAACCTCCATGCAGATGTGTTGAGGCAAGTTGGAGCTAAACTCTGCCGGACACCAGGACAGCCCTGACCTAACTGCATACTGAAGATCTCGATTGGCTGGTTTGTGTTTGAAGTTAGAATGGGAGGTGTATTTATCAAAAATGCCTGTAGTAACACCCTTACACACACCACCATTTTTTGGCTTCTAATTCCTACTGTATGTCTGTTAGTTGTATTTAACAGCTTAAGAGGGATTCGGACACAAACTCATCATTTAAAAGCAGCACTTTGTTTGTTAATTAGCATATAAAGCTGTAAATGACACTCCGTGGGTTTTTTTCTGACGTCAATAAGCAAATAAGCACATTAAAGAAATTAGCATTTATCCGCAACAGATTGGATTATCTATAATGTCGGCTTCACAAGTCATAAAATCTTGTTGTTTTAAGATTTTTTTTTTTTTTTTTTCTTGCCAGTTCACACAGCTTTAGATACAATTCTAGATATCCCCTGGTATCAATTTGAAACACACTGGGGATTTGTTAAAGAAAAATCTGATAAATATTTTATAACTTAATATAACAAGAAGCTAATGTAGCAGGATCTCTTCACGGCAAACAAGTCTGTACCATGCAAAATGAAGCTTAACGTTCTTCTGGTCCTGTTTTATGACCAATACTATCTAGTATCTATAGTATCTATAAAATTCTAATTTCTAAATGAAAGTGAGTACTCTATGATTTTCTTCCAATAATTAACTAGAAGTCAGTTGTTTGTTTTTCACTTAAATTTGTAAACACTGGCTCTGTGCCAGTTGTTTTATCCTGACCAGCCTGACATAGCAACAGTAGCTCAGCCAATGGTGTTACTTTGGAGGTTACTATTGCTTGTCTGACAAATGGCTTTTTTTTTTTTTTTTTTTTTTTTTTTTTTTTTTTTTT
>JAUYWG010000060.1:4659938-4674330 GCA_034779775.1 Enteromius afrohamiltoni | reverse complement strand
TTAATTTATACACAACCCTTCAAAGGTTTGAGGTCAGTAAGACCTATTATTATAAATAATAATAATATTAATCAATTCTGTAGTTCAGAGAGGATGCATTAAATTGATAAAGCATATATTTTAAAATATTTACATGTATTTGTGTATATATTTACGTTCATATAAATTGTTATATCTAAATAGATTTAATATATAAAGTTAACATGTTTTCCTTCAATATATATATGCATGTGTGTGTATTATATACACATAATAAATATACACAGTACACATACTAACATTATTTAAACAAAAATCGGGATTAATCTATTTAAAATATATTACAAATAAAATATATATATATAAATATATATACACAAAATCACAATATTAATGTTTTAACAGTGTTTTTGATTAAATAAATGCAGCCTTTGTAAGTTTAAGAAACCTGGTTACCCCAAACTTTTGAACAGTAGTGTAACTGTATGTTAATAACCTTTTATGCAAATGATTGAAATTAATTCTAAATGTGTTGGATGTATAAGCCAAGTGTATGCAGCTGTGTTTCAATAGCTTTGCCCTTTCTGCTAGTTTGCCTTGCTCTGACCTCCGTCAGGTTTAGTTCTGTTTATTAAGTTCTTTTATTTTGATTTGAGTTGAGTTGATGAATTCAGACAGGGCTATAAGTGTATGTGCTAATGTAGACTCAAGGACGGCTCTGCTGCTGTCAGTACATAGTAGATAAGACCTTTTTTGTCCGCTATTTCTAAAACCCTGCTGATGGTTTAGTGCCACTCTGTAAGTATGGATTCAATATGGACCCTATTTTTATTTATTTATTTATTTTTTAAATGGCCATGCTCAAATCTTCAGTGAACCTCTTTAAAGATCACTATTAAAGTCATTAGCTTGCTTATGTCAAATAGCCAAGTTACCAGAATAATCTCAATGTTACTAATAACGAAAATAGATGGCCTGCCCGTTTTTGTCATTTGAGAGCCTTTTAGCTGATAGCACATTCTTTAAAAGAAAAAACCTGTCATGTTAAATTAACCACTAATAAAACTGCTTCTAGCCATATAGGCTAGTCCTTGCTAGCTTTTGTTTTAACTCCTCCTTTTTCTCTCAGCGTTTGGATGAAAAAACATTCCCAAATGAAGAGGATAATCTAACTCCAAAATAAAAGAGCATAGTTGGAGCCTTCATGGTGCACGTTTTAGTGTTCCGACCTAATTTCAATAGGTTTTATGTTTAGGGGAACCAGGCATAGAGGAAGCTAGCGCTACATAAGCTAGCCTAGATGTGGTGGTGCTATCGGTTTCCAGAAATATCATTTAATGAGGTTTGAAAACACCAACAAACAAAGCTGCTAACCATTTACTTAGCGTCATGCTAAAGATTTCCTGTAGATAGAGATGTTGATTGCCTGAAAGTGTGAGGATTAGCATGCTAGCTTGTTGTAAAATTTGTAGTTTGTTTATTTTGTGTGTGGCATGGTTTCACATATGCTAAGTGAGTGACTAGCAATCAGGCAACTCATTTTCCTCGGTTCACATTCGACGGTCATCCGGAGAGAGGGTAATTTTACATAGCAGCGTGTTTTCAGCCTCTTGCCGGGGTGTGATATTCGGAACGTGTCTAATTCCAGCGGTCTCTAAATGAGTCTATGGCCAGCATGTGGGATCTTGTGCTCTCTGCATGCATAATATGCTGCAGATAATCATCTTGGAGTTAGCGCAGCATAGAAACCTGTTGGCGACAGCCTGGAAAGTGCTGTATTGATTCAAGCTAACAGATACCATGATGCATTTTCCCATTTTCACCTTTTTGATTTGATTTATGTGATGATGCAAATTCCTTCTCTTGTTTGACACTGAAAGTTAATAAAAAGCAGTGATGTATTTCCAAACTTGCGTAAAGGCCAATGGCTGTATTTAGTTGTTGCCTAGAGCTGATCAGGAGCGCATTGTGGGAATATGGCATTTTAAAATAATCATCTAGGCTATGAACCATATTAGGATTGATTTATGTGTTTATGTATTGTCTTTTTAATAATTTATTTACTCTGTGCACCGATCGAGTTTACAATGTTTAGGTCACCTGAACAGAGTCACTTATTAAAATGAAGGAAATGCGAAACATCTGTGAATTTTGTAAAGAGTCTATGACTGTTTTTTTACCAAGCTTGTTCTGTATATGATCATTTGGGGTGGGACCAGAGTGTACTTGGGGAGGGATTTGTTTTAGTTATGTTTTTGTTATTTTTTTTAATGGTCGGGGTCGTGCAATGATCTGTAATTAAGATGACTGAAACTATAGACTGAAAAAAGACATGAAAATGAAATAAAGTGTTATATTTGCATGATTTCCTGTATTTTCAATGAGCCTAAAATTTATTGTTGTGTATATTGAGTGGATGTATGTCAAAAACACTATGAAATTGAAATTTTTTCTGTGATGTTTTAGTCATTTTATTTCCCCCCGGGCTTTAGTGGCTTATGTTTTTCAGACATCGCTTCCACTGCCATCGCATTTAAACTAATTTACATGTATAATGTATTCAACTGCCGCAGTAAATGAATCAATTACCTGATGAAATGATAGGTCAGATCATTGTCAAACGTGCCCATTTACATCAAAACTTTGTAAATGTTACTGTGTAACCTTAATTTACTTTGGCCTTCACCATACAACTGAACTCGAACCGAACAAACCCTTTCATTCAGTAATATGGGGGTTAATTGACATGCATCCAGAAAATGCGCATTCATTGGTTGGAGAGGTCAGCCGTTGAAAATGCTGACAACAAACTATTAGCATTTGCGAATTAATCCCATTACTAATAAATGCCCCCCCCCCACCCCCCCCACCCCCAGTGACCCAGGAATGTAGAAATTACTTTAGCATTTTACTTAATTGTTTATTTGATTATTTTACATATTTAATGTAATCCAAATGTGGTGGTGAACTTGATAAGGGTCCTACGGCAAATTGGTTTCGGTGTGACCTTGATCATTCGTTGTCTCCAGTGGCATTTCCAACCCCTTTTATCAATATATTTCAGTGTTGGTTTGTCTATTAACTCAAGATAGAAAGAGGTTAATGTAGAGAAGTCAGTAGAGGTTTACATTGCACATTTAGTTTCTATAGGTTCCTCTTGTACTGAAGTCTTTGTTGTTCTTTTATGTTTTAACAGCATTGATTAATCACCTCCCCTAGTTATTGATCTTCAAACATCCCAGAAGGCTTGTCTTCAACTGCTTTCCTTAGAGAGGTTTATTATGAAAGCGTCTCTGAACTGTCAAAACAAGTACTGAAAGGATAATTTGTCAACTCATTTGATTCAGTGTCAAGGAAAATTGACAAACCCTTATGACAGTCGAACTTCTCTAGAAAAAGCTGTCCCTTGATGGCTTAATTGTGAGATACTTGTGTATAATTGACAGCATAATCTGGGAGTCAGAAGTCTGAAAACCACTTGCTCAGAGACTATGATGGCCCAAATTCAATCCATCTGACGAATAAACTTCGTCAGCTGCAATCGATTGGACACATTCTTGCTCTGACCCATGTGGGATGGCGGAAATAGAATATCTGCTGGTCGCAAAAGTCAATTTGACCATTGTGTTTTGTTTTGTTTTTTTATCCCATCAATATCCTCAATTTGAGATTGGCGTTTAAAGAAAAAAAAACAAAAAGCTGGTTTGAGTTATTGAGTTTCACATCAAAATACTTAATTAACCCCGTGTCTCCGAGAGGACAAGATGTTGGACAAGAGGTCACAGGTTATTCGCGTTGATCACCAGAGCTACAAGCTCTTCCGCACCTCATTGTGATGAAAGGGAGATTGATTTTGGATCCATGTATGAAATATTCTTCCCTCAGCATGGACCCATAAATACAGTTGACTCAGTTGAACATCAGTCCATTGTTAAATGTGACATTCATTGCTCTGTTTGTTCTTTCTTTGGTGATAAAACGCATTCTTTGTCTCTCAATTTCTGTACAAAAGATCTATTTCTATATTTGCAATAAATTTGTATCAAAAATAACATGTTTGTGTTTGTATTGAGTTCTGTTTCCCTGAATCTATCATTCTGTCAGTCATTCTATCGGTCATTCATATTCGTTTCTATGTATATCATGCATATTCTATAAGTAAAAATACATTCAATTTAAAATTTACTTTACATTTCAAATTGCAATCCTGCATCTTTAAGGAACTGACTTAATCAAAAGTAAATAATATTTTTTATTATTTAATGAGGTCTTAATTTAATTGAGTTACTGCCACAGTGATTTAATGTCTTTCATTTGCAGGCTTAGTACATATTGATATGCAGTTAAATGGGATTAATTCAAGCCACCTTTTCAACCTTTTTGACACAGAACACTGAGCTTCGGTTGCAACCAATGAATCTAATGAGAAAGCACCATTTTCTCCCATCATGACTGAGTGAATGGCCTGAGAGGAAGAGCTGACGTTGGTTGATGACTCTGACTCAGCTAATGTGTTGTCAGTGTTTGCGATGACTAAAATGAGGTAATGGCAAAACATCTTACACATTTACAGAGAAACACCCACTCGCTGAAAACATAAGTGAGAGCAGGAAGCAAACTGTCCTAAATGCACATACCCAGAATGCACCCAACAAACAAATACACAGTTTAGCGCTGTGCACAGCCAGTGACAACTTAAAACAAGAAGACGCCGCCAATGTTTATCTTGTTACGGTATGTTGGCCCATTAATTAATTCAACAAATAGGGGAATTTGCCCTATTTGTACCAACCTATTTGTAAGTTTACATAAAATTCTTGGAACAGAACCAGAATTTTGAGTCTAATTCGCTCACTGTGTTTATTTGGAGAGCGGCAACCACCCCAAACCGGACCACGCATGTCCACTGGGATGAAGTTGAGTGGGCATTTTTAATTAATTCTTTATGGGAGCTTAGCAGCAGGGCATAGTGGGACTGAAAGCGGGGCGGCGGAAATGTTGAGAGTGTCAGAAAGTTAGAAAATGCTTCCACTCACTTCCTTTTGTCTGGGCCAAGCTCTCGCTTTTATCTTCACCAGAATGAATACAGAGAGCATTATATTGTGCTTCAGCTGCTGATGTATGGTGCCGTGTGAGCCATTATGGTGTGTGTTGAGGCAGTAATGAGTGGGCTGGATCAATAGAGGGGCGGGGAGGGACGGGGTTCTCATACTGCACCCTGCTCGCTGATTTAAGGAACTTCAATGAAGGGTAATACTGAACTCCCCCTTGCCCTCAAGCTCTTGATGGGCTATTCCGAGGTCCTCTCCTATTACTCATTTGAATGGTCATTGACGGAGTCCTCCAATCAATGAAACACACTGCTCCAGTTTAATCAGGAGTATGGCAGGAATTCTTATCTTTGGATGGTGTTTAATTCCAAGCATGCAGGTTATAGTCTTTTGTTGCAAATGTTTTCTGTTATAATCAGCTGTCCTGTGGAGAAACAGCCACATTAAATAAACTGTTCAGCAGGTTAATTTATATTTATTAATAGATAATTATAGATATTTTGGACGGACTGTCTATGACACATCTCAGACTCATCCTAGTGATGTCTAAATTTCTCTCTTCTGTATTTTATAAAGTAGTATTTTTACTTTTTTCTGATTGATTAGATGTGAACAGCTACAAATATCTGACAACCCAGTGTTAGACGTTACCAAAATCAGTTACACTAGTCTGTTTCACACCGTAAGACTGTAATGTTAACAAATTCACTCCAATGATGTCTAATCTTTTTTTTTTTTTTTCATGGTTTTTGTTCTCTTTTTTTTATCTAAAGCCTGCACAGCAGGATCACCAACTTCGACGACAACAATGTTACAGGTAACTAAAAATCTGTAACTGCCCTCTATTTCACACAGAATGGCTTTAATGTTATCCTAATTTTGTTTGGTGAAGTATAATCTCTGTTTGATCATCTAGACAGCATTTTGGTCTAAAGTAAACAAAAATATACAGCAGAGGGACCAAATCTGGCAACCCAGTGTTACAGGTTACCGAAATCTGTTACCATTCACTAATTTACACAGAAAAGCTTTATTGTTACCAAAATGCTCTCTCATTATGACTTATCTCCTCTGTTCAATTAAAAAAAACTAGCATTTTGCTTTGATGTGAACAGCTGCAAATGTACAACAGTGTCACCAAATCCAATCACCCAGAGTTACAGTTTACCCAAAAACATAATGGTTACCCACTCCATTTTACATTAAATGTCTTTAATTTGAATTAAATTATTTATATTGATTTCTAATCTCCTCTGTTCCATCCTCTATAAAACATTTGTGTTTTATATAAAACATTCACTTTAGTGGTGTCTACTCTCTTCTGGGTCATACATTTGAAAGATTTTTGTTTGAAAGGAAACGGCTGCACATATGCATTAGGGTCTCCAAACTCAACAAAATACCGTTACAGTTTACTGTTACAGTTACCATTACAGTTACTCTGCTCTAATTCACACATAATGGATTTAAGGAATTCCATATTCATTCTGGGGATATCTAAACTTGAGACTGTCCTCCAACAAAAACACGACCTTATAGGTTGTTTGTCCAAGTACCATATTACGACCTATATGTATGCTTAAAGCTAAATATAGTGACAATGTTCTATTGCATCTGACCCCAATCAAAATGCATGTTTTCTTTAAATGCATTGTGGATTTTTTTTTTTTAATAGGTTTAATTTGTAGGAATGACCACACCTAACCCACCTCTAAACGTACCCGTTACAAAAAGAATGCAAAATCATATTTAGTGTTTGACTGGCACATGCATTCCCTGGGTTCAATCCCCAAATCACATGGTCACGTCTCATCTTATAACGCGTCACTCTACAACCTGAGCTACACCAACTTCACGCCAATAATAGGGGCAAAAGTGTAGTATACACTCTGATGGGTTGTATTATGCACAAACAACCTATACGGCATATTGGTCGGAGGACATGTTGCTAAACTTCTCCATTTCACATTATGGAAATAATTTTTCTGATGTATAGCCTTGTTTTCATATATTTTGTCTTCATGTATGTATGTTGTTGTTGTTAAAAAAAAAAAGCGTGTTATGGAA
The DNA here is from genome assembly GCA_034779775.1 of Enteromius afrohamiltoni. Lineage (NCBI taxonomy): Eukaryota > Metazoa > Chordata > Actinopteri > Cypriniformes > Cyprinidae > Enteromius > Enteromius afrohamiltoni. Next base: position 4,667,233 of record JAUYWG010000060.1, on the reverse strand, counting down.
TGTTTTCATCAGTAATTTTGTTTACTGGATTGACACATAGGCCTAATATCTTTCTCCTTCTAGTCTCCTTGCCTGTTTCGCATGTCATCTTCCTCTGAGGTTCTGAGATCTTCAGTCTCATGAGGTGCACTCTACTTCCTTTGTACACATCCTTGCTTTGTAATACTTTATAAATGTGGTCCTGTCGACTTCCTGAAAGCGATGTTGATCTTAAAAGCTGTTTTCTTTCCTAGGTACTGTATTGCCAAGAGGGGAACACCACAGCAAACATGGTCTAACAGAGCTGAAAATTGCTGAAAACTTGCTATTGAGACGATATTGTTTCTCGTGCACAAACAAACACTTACCCATCATCCCCTGCTGTAGCTCCCTGAAGGTGGGAAACTCTCTTCCTTTCCATATTCCATATTTTAACAACAATATCAAGTACGTGAGTTGGATGCGATGTCTTCTGTGCATTACAAGCTTTGATGCAGCACTAGCTCACATTTTCTTTGGACTGCAAGTGATTGTGAATCTGCAATTCTCCATATGCAAACAAACCGAGGCTCATGTGAAATAAAATTAGCAGTGCTTGGTTGAGTGCTACAGTACTGTAAGTAAAAAGGAGAAAATCAAAGCCTTTAATAATGTCTAACTCTATAGGCGGCTTCAGCTCTTAAAGCACTGTGGTCCGTTTCACAGATCATAAAGGCATTTCACAGATCATATAACGGGTGTTCCGTTTCTTACAAAAATGCATTTTATGACACATCCTTGTTGATTTAACCGTCAAACAGCTACTAGCCATGATTTGTTTATTGGAGTACAAAACTAAATCTTCAAGCGAGTCAATGATTCATTTATGTTTCATTAGCTCTGTTTATCTTCTCCTGGAGTGTTTGAGAATTAGCCGCATCATGAATGTGGTTCATTGTCATCCTCGTGGTTCATCTTCGATGACTAAAAACCCTGAAGTGTTTTGTAAGCCCCTGCCTTCCAGCTCGTGATTACATTTCTACCGATGTTTTTCGATGTCTGTCTACCAGTAGTACAAATCTAATCTTACTCCAGGGCCAAATAATAAACAAGATGCTAAATTAGAATGCAGGGTATGAGCGTTTGTTGTGTTTAGTAAGTGGTTGTTTCTTCAACCTACAGGCACTTTTGGCCCTGTAGACTTTTGTAACACTTTTTTCCTTCTCCCCTTGCCCCACTATACCAATGATGAAAGTTAAAGGGAACCATTTCTTCAAAATTTCTTCTTTTGTGTTCAAAATGTGGAAAGAGTCAGTTGAGTAAATGTTGACCAAATGTTCCTCTTCTACTTAGCTATCGATTTAAATTGCATCATGTGTGCGGAGCAGTTAAAGCACAATTCTTTAAAGGTGTTTTAAAGGTGAAAAAAGAAAAGAATGTCTAAGCTTAACTCTGTAAGGGTTAAATTTCTAAAAGTGTCAACATGCATACTATATAGCAACAGCTGCTGTGTTTTAAAGTTCACAACAACCCCAAGCACAGTTTCCTAATGAAAAGAAAGGACCCAAAGCATATGCACCTTTATCAAATCAATTACAGTGACGCATAATTAAGTCCAAAACTGTCCCGGCTCAGTTAGCAGGAGTACTAATTACAACACAAAAATACCCGGCAGTCATTTTCATTTCAGAAGAGAATCAAATTAAATCCAAAGGGATGAGAAACACAAGAGAGGAAAAACACAACAGGGAGTGCTGCAGGAGAGATCCGTACATCACATTATCCTCTGACACTGTTTAATTAGTCTTTATAGGTTTCAAACGGAGCGAAGGACTCCAAAGACAAGCCATCTAATTATAGATAGCGTGTATAAATATAAATAAAATCTGAAGTGTAACTGAATTAGCTTTTTAAGAAAGCACGGCTGTCCATGTTATGCCACTGTATCATTTGGCAGGACTTTGACACGCAACAGCATTCGCAAGCCATTTAACTTACAAAATGTGACATTAAAACTAAATATTGTGTGAATTTTAATTGTGGGTGTACCAGATTCAGTGCATCCCCTACTTTTAAGGTTTTGAATGTTGGTTGTCACATGTCGAGAGCATCTCGATGGATCTCAAAGGTCAAGACTGTTGTTATCGGAGCGCTTGAGAGCATTTCTGGTTTGGTTTGATGGTAATTGTTCTCCACTTTAAAGTAACCAAGTCAAAAGAAACCAAACCTCTTTCATTCCCAAATCTGAACTTAACTAAAAGAACCCGGCTCTCTTTGCATTCATAATGTTAGTGGATGTTTTGAATGGATCTTATTTAGAAGAAAATAAGCTCAGCTTGCCACTGTCAAGGTCTGTACTCTGAAAAACGTTAATTAACTTTTAGGAATATTTGTAATGTAACCTCAATTGAATGGTTTCGATTAATAGAATAATTGTTCATCTTCATTGCTGATTTTTGTCCTTCACATGTCTTTGTGGTTACTATTGTTGTTGTTATATATATTGTGAAACTTAATATTGAAATGTGTGAAACCTCAAGCAACAGTTAAAAAAATGTAGAATTCATAAAATTGTTGCAGCTGGTGAGTTTGGATATTATTTTGCCTATTCACAGTAGCACTCGCTTTATTTTTAATGAGAGCTACAGGCTTTCACCTTTTGACCCTCTATAATGGGTTCATGCTTTCTTGGGAATAATCCTCAAACTCCATAAGCCACAAATTAAAGTTGTTCAGAAATTCTCACAGCATGTCAAAGGTTTTAACTCACCACTGTGAATGAAGCTTCCAGTGTTTCTATCCTCGAAATAAAGATGTCAGAGCAATTAATCCTCTCCAAATCCCTATATGAAAGATATTCATGTATGGGTGACCAGGGCATGTAACACATATTGTCTGAAATCTAATCTATTTTTAATTTTATTATATATCATTTTTACTTAGTTATTAATTATTTTATCTGCATAGTCAGGTTATGCCATTAATAAACATGTTGAAAAAGTACATTTATTCTCGCCCATTACAGTTTGTTTGCTAAAATGAAGCTGATAAACATGTGAAGTGATGTAAATGAGTGCTCTTGATAAGTTTCCACACCATACATTATCTTTAATTACAGATTTCTAGGAAGCATAGAATGATTTTCCCATCTACTACGCTGAAAAACTGAAATATTTAGCTACTGGGACATCAGACAGTAAAGATAATTGCATACTAGATTAGCATATTCAAATGTGCCTCTGCTGTCACATGCATATTCATCCGAGTAGAGCTGCTTATTGCAAAACTTTGCTTTTAAGGCATAAGGAGTATAGTTATGTAGTGTCCTTTCGTGTTTTGGCCCAATTCTTGCTGCGCTGCATGATAAAGGTAATCCCAGAATGCTTTGCGACAAAATTGGTAATCAAAACAGGAGTGGTAAACGTTGGTTAAACCATTCAATACTTGAATATACCAATATGATTAAAAAAATACACAGCTGTCTGCTACAAATGGAATACCTTTTTATGCTTCTCACAGTATCGGACGGTTAGCTTAGCGACATGCTAACAGTATACTATTGGAAACCAACTACCAAATCTCCAGAGTTCAGGTTTGCTCTGCTAAAAGTAAAAACATTAAACCAGCCATAGCTGGTTTTCTGGTCTTAGTTGGCTTACCAGGCTGGTTGACCAGGGGTTTTGGGCACTTCTCAGTCCATCAGACCAGCCTGTGCTGGTTTATGGGTTTTGGAATATATATCTCCTATATAGAGAGTTTCAAAACCTTTTCTTAATGTACTATGATGGCTACTCCCTAATGCATGACGGATACTCCCTAATAAGACACCTGCCTATGTAGTGAAATGGTTCACTAAATTTTGTGATTGATTCTTCTTGGATTTGTCAATGTGACCGTGAGTGGTGCTTCAGTAATGAGATTCTTTGTGAATGCAAGGCCTGGACTTACCTCATTAGTAAGTTGTAATGCTTTTTTTTTGTTGCCGGAGGTCTCTACAGGGAGCCGCTGAAGTCTCCGAGCTAGGAAGGTGTTGACGTAGGTGGGAGGCTGGCGGTGGGGGTTCTCAGTGGGGATTGGAAGGGTCTGTAGGAAGCCGCTGAGTTGCTGCTGTTGAGATGCGGATAAAATATTGCATTGATTACTGACGTCTGAGTGCCAATAAATCAGGCCGGTGCGCGTGGGGAGATTTCTCATGGAGGCCGACTCTTATTCATGAATAATGAACCTGCTATGGGGAAACTCAACAATTCAGTCACCCTCAGAGGAGGGGGAAAGAGAGAAAGAGTAGTGTAGTGAGAGATACGGAGGTTCGGATGTGTTTTACAGATGGAGTATGATCGTCTTCTGTGGAATGCAAAAGGAGAGATTTTGGTAAATGTTCATGCTGCACTTTTACATATAAAAATCGCAATAGTGAATGATGACAGAATTAAAATTAAGTAATATTTTTCTTAAAATATTTATATTTTAGTATGTAGGCAGGAGATTATTTAATTTGGTGAAATGTATAATTCCATTTCTATAAAGAAATAAATATTGTAAGAAATAAGTATAAATAAATATAAATTTTTTCTCATAACTTGCAATATAACACTGTATATAACATTTGCGATTTTATTTCACCTTTTTGACTTGTTCCTCACAATTCCAACTGACAGTTTTAAGTTTGTTTCTCGTAATTGTGACCTTTTATCTTGAAATATGTTTTCATATCCTCCTCTCGTAAATTCAGTTTCCCAATCTCACTTAACCTTTTGTTAACTTTATTTTACAAAATTAATATTCTAATCTCACAATTTTCTTTTCTGTGATTTGTGAACATTTCTTATAACTGCAACTTTACTGCAAAACCAACTTTCTTATAATTGGGACTTTTTTTTTTTTTTCAAAGTTTAGATTTTAATTAAAAATTAATTGAAATTAAAAATTTGCTTTCTTGCAACTGTGATTTTTTTTAAGTTTATTTAGAATTTTAAGTTTGTAATTATAACTTTTCAACAATTGCTGCTTTTATTTCTTATAACTGTAGCAATATGACTTACTATCTCACATTTTGAAGCTTATTACCTTTTTCTCTAACTTTTTCAAAATTTAAATTTTTAATTGTACAGTTTGCTTTCTTGCAATTGTAAATGTCTCGCAATTGCAACAATTAAAATTTTCTATGAATTTTATTTTTCGTGACTTTATATCTTACAACATTTTTTTTTTTTTTTTTTTTTTTTTTGGCAGTACACAGAGATAGGAGATGCTTTTATCTGGTTAGACGTGTCCTGTTACAGCCCACAATCCCGTACCAAAGGTTTCCAGTCTAGCTGAAGTATGATGGAGTGGTAGAACGAGGTACATTTATTTATAAACATCCATTATTAATTTCATTCCGATGTATAATTCAATTTCTGTCGAGCAATAAGTGTTGTAGTCATTAAATATTTGTATTGTTATCTCTAAAGCTCACTTGAATTTGTTCTAGATCTTCAGACATGACATTATACTGCCTTGGAAGCCTGTCTGCAAGCAGTTTCCTTGGGAAAAAAGTTTGTGATGTCTTTGATGGACTGGGAAGCGAGACGGCTGCCGTCAGTCAGCTGTGTGTTGTACAGCTAGCTGTCAGGTCAAGGGTTTGAAATAAATAGGCATTTGCTATGCATTTTCCAGTATACATTGATTTACTCATTTATATTAAGAATTTACCAGGAATACTTATGGTTGGCAAGTAGTTAGCGCTTTGCTAACTGTACTATAGAAAGAAAAAGAGGTTAAAACAGCAGTTTTAAAGCGTTAATGGCCGTGGTACCCAAGCGGGAGGTTTCTTTGAAATGTAGTTTTCATTTACTTTGTGTTTACTCTCCAAAACACATAATAACAAAGGCCACAGCCTTCAACAAACATTATAGCTTACTGTGTGAGGTCTGAGGGCACTATAAGCTTCTCTGCTAACTGCATGCGGTCCTGGTGGGCTGCTAATGGCTGCACACTTTGTAAACACTGCTAGGAGAATTAGTGCGAGAGAAAGAAAGGCAGTTATGTGTGTTTTTTGTGTGAATTTGAGATGAAGTTACAATCATTTACTTTTTCCCAAGACTTTTTGTTTTTCTAAGCTTCCTCCTTTCCTGCCTGTGCGCAGCAGTGATTGCTCGCTTTGTTCACGCGCGCGCATGAGTGTCAAGAGACGAACTCGTTTGTACAGCTGAGATGTAAATCAAGTGTCCTCCCAGTCCAGATGCTCAATTCAAACAAGAGCAGATGACAAAGTCTTATAAATGGCACACTTGAAAACTGGCAGACGAATTGTAAATGATTGCCCTTGCCGTTATTCTTTATAGAAGACTTCACTTGACTCACTTTGGTTGTTTATGATGGCTTGCGTTGATAGCGTTGCGTCTTAGAGATTTTGATGATGCCATGCTACCAAAAGAACAGCACTTTGAAAATAGCTTTTGAGATTTTGGATCATTTTCTTTTATATTGTCAGTGCTAAAACAACTCTGACAGTGAGAATGTGATTAATTCTCAGTGGAGATTGATCAATAACAGCTAATTTTATCTGGTATTCAAGCTTTTCTTCTCAACCAGCTATTGGTTTTTATGGCAAATGTGTTTTGGGATATAATTACCAAGCCCCAACCCCAGGCCTGGCACCAGGGTGGGGCCTCGGCTGCACCATACCAGGCGACGTCACAATGTTATCTGTGATCCTTTCCATAAGGGTTATATAGCCCCTGACAACATAGCTTCTAGGATCATTCAGGCACTCAAACCCCTCCACCACGGTAAGGTGGCTATCTCAGGAAAGGATATTATTATTATCATGTATATTATAACGCTAGATATTATTTTTTATCAAAATATTATATCTAATAATAACAATAATATTAACAATTTTATTAATTACAAATAATAATCAATAATACCATTTTAGAATGCAATAATAATAAAACACGTTGTTGTGGATGTTAATACATATCTCTAAAAATTAATTTGGGTAAACACTAAAGTAATATTGGAACAAACAAACAAACAACAACAACACAAGCATGATCCATTATTGCATTTTTAATAGCTAAAATTTGTTTAGTTTTGGCAATACTGCTAATAAGGTTGTCAAATTGAACATTCAACATTTTCTACATTAACCTTTAAAAAAAATAACAATAGCACACACAATCTAAATCTTTTTTGACACTAACCACTAGAGACATCAGTATACAAGTGTCAATTTTTTACAAGCAAGAGTAAGAGTACTTTTATAAATAATATTTATAAATACTTTTATAAATAGAGCCTCAAAAACATATTAAACACAAAAAAGCTGATATCAGTGTGCATAAGTATTC
>JAUYWG010000060.1:4620462-4631655 GCA_034779775.1 Enteromius afrohamiltoni | reverse complement strand
GGATATTAGACTCCTTCAGACCGCATTATGTATTTTTTACATGGCTAATTGCTAGCTGAGAGTTGCTGGCATGGTCTTTAGCAGATGTAGCATATAAAGAGCTTTTGCATATGGTTTTTAGCATGCTTTAGCATATGTACTGTATCTGAGTGTTGCATATTTAACACATTAGCATGTTTCTTTATCGTTTGCATGTTTCTGTTAATTGTATGTTTTAAGTAGTTAGCATGTTTTAGCAGTTCTTCTGATATGTTTGAGTGCATTGCTTGTTGCTAACATGTTTTAGCATTTTCCCATTGTTTTAATACTCAGTTGGCATGTTTTGTTAGCATGTTTATAGCATGTAGCTAGCATGATTCTAACTTAACACACTATTAACATGTTTTAGCATGTTACTAGCCAGCTTTGTCAAGTCAAAATAATGCTTTTTAATGGTTTATTAGGACGTGGTGATTCATTAATCACAGTGTGAATGTAATTTTTCTCACTCTTCTGATTAATTAACTCTTCTGATTTCAAAGCCTCTCAACTAGAGCAATCTGTAACTTATTTGGTACCTTTTAAGCTTTTAGAGTGTTAAATGGTTTTTCAAATTCAAAATAATATTTGCAAAAAGAATTATCCTAGGTTTAAACTGGCCTGCTGTGCAAAAATGATACTAAAGGTAATGAAAGACTCACCATTGTCAAGCAAATTGCAGTTGTTCTGGCTACCTGCACATTTTAGGATTCATTTTACTGTCCCCACCTGGTTTTTAAAGCTCTCGGAGGGGATTCATTCATCTGAATGTCTGACAAACAGTTTTCCAGATCGCAGAACTTTATTGTCATTGGAGTTTCACTCTGACAATAAAACTTCCCATGTAATTTTCCACACTCAGTTTTACAAAGTACTGTACATATTTTCAACTTTTTATGAGAATGTTGCTACCAACTTTTTGTTTCTTTTGGATTCAGGAGTAAAGCAGCTAGCTTATCTGAATAGCTTTCTTTTTTGTTTTTTTCTGTATATGAAATGTAATTGTATAACCAAATTAATACAGAGTATCAAGGGTTCACATACCTTTTCCTTCCAATATATATATATGTGTGTGTGTGTGTGTGTGTAAATGACCCTTTGGCTGACAAATGATCCAGGACTGCCACTGATGCTGCTTCAAAAAAGCAAAATAAGTGCATTTTCAGATTGCCCAGATTTCATGTATCTTCTTCTAAGACTCTAATAGATGTATAGTAATTACTTTTAAAGTAGCAGCTAGTACTAGTATTAATATAAATATTAGCATTAGCTTTACTAAATCAGTGGAAATGCAAAAAGATCTTAGTTGCTTAGGGAACAGTTTACTTTCTTTTTCTTTTTTCTTTTTTTTTCTTTGCCACAGGCTGTTAAGAGTCAACATTCTGCAAACCTTAATTACCCTCCCGAGGGAAAGACTTGCTTATTTCATTCTCCCAGGGTTTGTGTTGCGTGTCCATTCTCACCATGGCTGTCACATGACTTCCACATTCATGTATTACCCCTCTACCTCCCTTTGCATTTGCATAGTGTTTTTCTTTCTTTCTCTCATCTCAACATGTCTCCACTAAGTGCTGTTTAATTAGGGCCTAAACAGCAGAAGTGTGTAGCCGTCTATTGTATCATTTAGTTTCCTTATCGTTGGTTAACTTCTGACTGGAAAGGTAAAAAAAATTGTGGAATTTGGCACACTGATTCATTTGGGTCTCATTGTTTTTATTGCCAATTTGGAGGTCTGTATCTTCAACTCTCTAGCGCCATCTAGTGTCTCAATATTCATGTATCGTAAAACCTTTAAGTTTTGTGCCAAATGGTATAGAAACATCACTTTTTTTTATTTCTTAGGAGAAGTTGTGTCCAGAGAACCCAACTAATAATTGATACAGGATAATTTTTTAATGAATTTTCCTGTTACTATTATGGTTAGATTTACAGTAGGTGTTTACAGTAAGCTTGGGCCGTACATTTTTGTTTGAATTTTTACTATTTATCAGGTCACTGGATTGGAGCACCATAGGAATTGACCACCCACTTATTATTGTTATCATTTGTTTGTTTTTTATTTTACACTTGCAAGCACATTTTTTTCAAACTTCTTGTAAACTTTCAGTAGATCTTCTAAACATTTTGTGTGAACAAATTAGATTGCGACAACCGTAATCAGAAAAAAAAAGAAAATTGTAAATGAGGCTTTGATGTATTGAAATTAAACTAATTTACATTTAAATAGCGCCACCTACTGTAAAATCAAAATGGCCAAAAAATGTAAAAGCATTAATAAAATGTTTTATATATAATTTTTTTTCTTCCATTTGTGTGACGATGAGCTGGATGTGCCAGCAAGACTTTGGATTGCACTCCAGCTCTCTATTAACTGTGTGTATGTTTACGTCTGTATTTATTCATGGACTCTCAGCAATGAACTCATGTCTCCGCCCACTCCTTGGTTGTCTAGGTATTTGATTGTTTGCTCCACCCCTCTGACCTACTTTCACCTGTATAAAACCCCCCTGTGTTTGCGTGTTGTTCACGGTTTATTGTTTACGTTACTCTGTCTAGTTCATTCGTTATCTTAGTTCTAACCTTACTTGCCGTTGGATTATTCATTGACGATTTCGGCCTGGTTCTGGTTATCCCCTCTGTCCTCTGCCCAAGGACCCTGTATCACAGTATTTTGACCCTCTGCCTCGTTTTTCGACTCTGCCTCTGTCTCCGCTAACATTGTCTGCTGGCTCTTGATCTGTATTGTCATGACCCTGAGTTTTGATTATTAAACCGTTTGCATATGAACTCGCATGCCTCACGTACTCTCTATTTGTAACGATTTGTCCCTACTAAAAAGTTTTTTTTTTTTCTAAACTGGTTGTCAGTAACAAATTTGACCAATCTGAACTATGCAAAGTACCCAGATCCACCTACTGGTCAAAGGTTTAAGCAGAAATGTATCTAATTTTAGATTTTGTAAAAGGCATTAAGATATAAATTTCCTTGATGTGCTTGTCCTGTAATGTCTTCCAGCTATAATTATATTTTCTTCCTCTCTCTCCTTATGTCTCTCATCTTGCAGTGTCATTTGCTGATCTATCATTGTTAATTTTCTTTTAAGCACCGTCATTTCTCTTTTTCCCTTTCCCCACTGTCTTCTGCTCAGCGTTTCGTTCATCTCATTTCCAGGTATCTTCTGGCATGACCATATAATTTCACCAAAGCTAAGCGCTGACGGTGAGAAATTGTTAATGTACCGAATCCAAAGAGAATTACAATGAATAGCTGTTGCGAATAACACATGGTCTTTGTAAACAAAACACACTTGGCTAACTGATTTAAAAGCAATGGACATTCACAAAGTGCTTTTTGAAAGCTAGCAAGTGTGGCAAGGGCTGTTAGATTTTATGATGAATGGGGAAAACCGGCAGATTGGAGTCTCTCTTCCCTCTCCGCCATTAAACCGGCTTTATAGAAGTATGGAAAGAGAGGCCATGCTGCATTGGTGGTCATTAAACTCAAAGTGAACACATATTGTGGTAAATAAAGCATTCATGAGTGCCGCCGAGAGATGCAGACTTCGCACTTCCTCAGACGTGCACAGATGTTTACACCTCCATCATTTTCCTGTTGCGCTACCGGCACCCAGCAGTCAGCCGCCCACACTAAATTCAACCACTGCGACAATGCATGAGGCCTGCAAAGGTTAGTTAACATGACTGCGTTCTTGAAAAAGAAAAAGGTCCTGAAGTAAAGTGGGTTCCTAACGCGCTTTATGTTTACTTTAAGTCAACATCTCAAAGAACTTTTCTGCTGAATGTTTTTGACCTCACAGTAATGGAAAGAAGAGAGAACTTGATGGAAAAATTAACTTTTGTGGCTTTGACTAAAGAAGTTTGATCCAAAATTCTGGACTTTGTCTTCAGTACGTTTTACGTCAAGAACTTAGTCTAGAGCAGGGGTAGGCAACGTCAGTCCTGGAGTGTTGATGTCCTGCAGAGTTTCACTCCAACCCTAATCTAACACACCTGAACAAGCTAATCAAGGTCTTCAAGGCTACAGGCAGGTGAGGTTTTATTCAGGGTTGCAGCTAAACTCTGCAGGACATCAACACTCCAGGACCAACGTTGCCTACCCCTGGTCTAGAGCATCCAATACACTCATAGTTGAATAGCATAAAATCTTTTCTTTTTTACTTTTTTCTAGTTACAGTAATAATAGTTTTAGGTATTGGGTGAGAAGCTTGGATTTTAGTAAATTTGTACAACTCAGGACAATGTTGGAGCACCCACTGATTTTGATCTCATGTTCTAACCGCTAATTCATGTCTTTAACTAACATTTAGCTTTTGTTTACAGGCACTAACAAAATTAATTCCAAAATCGGTGTAAGTTTTAGATTAGAAATGTAGAATGTACTTCATGTATTCAATGGAACAGAGCATCCAATGTTCTCCTAATAATTCACACAATATAGCAAAATCACACAATGTTTTTTGAGTTAGATTGTATGAAGACTTACAGGTTTTCTTGGTACAGGTTACAGTAATGTTTAGTTTTAGGGGTTGGGTAAGGAGTTTGGATTTAGGATTACGCTTGGGTTTAGATCACATGTAACTTCTCATTACAGTTCATTGAGGCACCAAGTGATTTAGACTTGATGCGCCAACTCTAGTTCATGGCTTTAATTAATATTTACCCTTTGTAAATAGGCTCTAACAAAGTTTGATCTAACATTCTTAATTGCATTTTCAGTAAGCTTAAATTAGACATCCATAAAACTTACAATTTTCAGAGTGTAATGCATCTTTTCAATGGGCCATTTCTCTGATGTCTGAGGACACTGGTGTGATGCTTCACAAATTAATTAAATTTCTGCTGTTTTCAGAGCAAAAACGCATCCAATTTCAAGATTTGGGCAGCTCTCAAGGCCAGACAACTTTTGAAAAACAATTTCTAAATAAGATGCGTAATGAAGACAAATGGACTAAGTAATTCTGAAAGGTGCAACGATTTTTCAGGGAAACAGTGACAGTTATTTGATGGCGAAGAGAGAAGATTTTTTTTGCTTGGCAAGCAAAGATCATTTAGAGTTTGTTGGAAAAGCTATTCTGTTAGCACTGTATCTATTCTGTCTGAACCTTAAACTTCTTACTTTAATGACTGTTTCAATCTGCAAAATGGGAAGGAGAAGTAAGACAGAAATTAGATTAGTCAGTTTTATCACGACTACCAAACATTTGACTAAATCAATTGTAAAGATTTCACCGTACACTTTCATTAAAACAAGAATTTTGCAAAAGTTGGCGCAAAAAATGACAAAAACTCAGTCAGGCAGGCAGAACATGTAGTTGTGCTAGTTGGGAAAATGCTAATGCAGGTGTTTTCGTAGAGACGTTTGTTCAAATTAAAACCACCCGTAATGGTTATCTCAAATTCAACATTGGCCTCCATTGTCTCCTACAGATGCTAGAAGCAGCAAAAATGTTTGCAATTTTACACAAACAGTATATTGTGCTGAGCAATGACTACAAATGGAAATTTGCATTCATATATTCACTGTGATGTGTATATCACCTCAAGCTGCACGTCCTTACCTGTCTGTCCGGCATCCACTCAACCTTTACCTCTCCATGGAGACAGACGGCTATTTTTAACTCTGCATAACAACACAGTTTCTCAACAGATGGGCCTATTTAGGAGTTTTGGGTAAAAAAAAAAAACCCAACACACCTGCAGAACGGTCACCTTTAGAAACCACCATCGGCTGTTATGAAATTTATCATTTCTGCAGTCCACTAAGCGATTAGAGTCAATAATGAAGATTTGCTGAAAGATGTACGTAGATGAGTTTGTAACCTCATCTGAAACTGATTGGATGGTGGCCAAGATTTGGAAGCTCCATAAATTGGATATATACACAAGCACTGCATCGTAAAAGTAAGATGGAACTCAAATCCCCAGAAGGCACAAAGGTTAGTTCTCTGGTGCTGTATCTATAGAACAGTTTACGAACAGTTTGGTCTGAAAGAAAAAAGCCCAAGACTGGCTTGGGGATGAATAGCGTTGGCCAAATTACTACTCCATAATAATGCTTCCTCCAGTGGAAAAAGACCACTGACATAATTATTTGGAACTGTTTTGGTGTTTTTGTATGTGAATAGTGCTTTATCTGTGTATACTGTAATTTTCTCCCGATTCAGACAAGACTACTTGTTTACTGGAGTAAGCAATATTACAGGACTTGTATTTTAGTTGGAAGCTACAGTTTAACGGTAAAAACAGTTATAAAATAGTTTTGTACAACTGCACAACTTTTATTTATTTTTATAATTTGTTTGGACTCTTATTCTGACGTCACTAATTCATTGCAGAAGATCAAGTGCAAAAATTCTCCAAAGCTGGAAGAAAAACATTTTTACAGCTTGGATAGCCTGAGTACATTTTCAGTAAATTTTCATTTATTAAAAACACTGTACAATTAAATAATCAAACTGCTGAATGACTATTTCTGCTTTCTTTTTCTGGCTAATTCTGAATTGCAATTTCCTATAGTGTCTTCCTTGTCATTTGTCTCATTCCTCGCCTTCTCTCTCTCTTTGCGACATGCATTGGCCTTTGGACTCCGTGTTCAGGGTTAATCTCAAGCTGTCAGCGCTGAGAGATGAACATGGTTTTGCCCTGTCCATATGGATATTCACTTCCTGTCATTCTCTGAAATGGCTGTCACAGGATTTGCTCTCTTTTTGCTGTCTTGCATTCATCACTCACAGATTCCACACGGCCAGACATTTCAGCATTTGTAATTTCATATTACTGCTCAAATATATGCATTATGGACCTTCAAAAGTGCAATACCATACTTCACAAAAGTTGATACGCTTCTTTAGGGCAGGACCTCTCAGTCCTGTAATTGGAGGTCCACTGTCCTGCAAATTTTAGCTCCAACTCTAATCAAACTTAGCTAATTAATCTGTTAAGGACTACTAGTAAGCTACAGGCAGGTGCAAAAAACTGCAGAGCAGTGGACCTCAAGGAAGTGGAACCTCGCAAGCCATTCTAGTCCATGTTGCTTTAAATGCTAATGAGATATGCTGACCCCGCCACTCTCTTCTGTGGAGTTACTAGCTGTTTTCATGAGACTGTTAACTTCATGTCAGCAAATTATATTTAAATGAGTTGTTATTGCAGTTTCCATAAACATAGTTGTTTGAATTTGGTAGTTATGTGACGTCACCAAACGTTCTAAATTCCATATGTGGGACCATACTCCCAGGGGCATGGAAATGAAAACTCTGTATGTGGGAGTGCACCGATCAACAGGTAACAGGTCTCTTTTCATTTTTTGTTTATGTTAAATAATGTAGCTATCACACTTATTGTAAAGTGTTACCAAAATTTTTAAATAGCAACTGCTGTCTGATAAAATATTTAGGAGCTTGACAACACTTTTCTAGGTCTAGAAGTAAAAAAATCAAAAAATCTTACTCAAGTCACACTTTGAAATTCCCTCTTATGAATATACTTTAGTTCTTAAATAGAATTAATTATTCAGATAATGAACTAATACAAGCTGTTTCGTTTGAAATAATATACATTTTAAATTATATTTTATATTTAAATTAGTGCTGTCAAATGATTAATCGCATCCAAAATAATAAATATACACAGTACATACAAATATACTATGTAAAGAAAAACTTTTAAGTATATAAAAATACAAACACATGCATGTATACATTTAATGAAAATATGTTATGTTTATATATTAAATATATTTAGATATAATTTCAAATATAAGAAAATAAAATATAATTGCATTTACATGTAAATACTTTCAAAATATATACTGTATGTGTGTGTGTTCCTGGTGTTTAAAAAAAACATAATAAATAAACACAGCATCAACACATATATTATGTAAAGAAAAACTTTTAATTTGGATGCGATTAATCGCGATTAATCATTTGACAGCACTAATTTAAATATAGTTGTATTTGGAATTCACATAACGAGGCATCTTTCTTGTGCCTGTAATGCCTTGAAGTGCCGCCTACATGGGCAGCTCACTAGATTTTGGAGCAGAGCCATTGCACTCCCTTCGTTTTCAAGGAGGTCCCTCAGTGGAGGTTCTTTAAATACGGTTATCTCCCATCCTCAATAGAAGTACCGCCTTTTCATTTTGCTTTTATCTCTCCCTCCTTTTCACTCCTTGAAGCCTTTATCATGGGGCTGTCCACATTTATCAGCACTGTTATGGTAGTGCGCTTGGCCGTTTGACTGCATCTGACCTCCCGTCAGCGGGAGCCGCGTGGTTCCAAGTCCGACTGGAAAGAGCCGGGGGTGACAGACTGGCCCCATCCAGAACACTCCAGATCCGACAGTAATTGGCTCATGCTTGTGCTCTCCTTAAGGACCCCTGACAGCTGGTGGGTGGATTTTTTGTGCACCAATTAGGATGAGGAAAAAATCGCATTCCCTTCAGAGAGGGAAAGTGAGAGAGCAGCCTTCTTCGCGATAGCGGCGTTGAAGGCTTTGAACATTTTCTTTAAAGCGGGGAAGAGAAGCCGTGGCTTCTACTTGAGCAGATGAGGACTGAATTGGATGGAAGTCAGACTGCAAGTAATCAACGCAGGCTTATGCTATCTTCAGAGTGCTGGAGGCTCGCAGGCTATTTGTTTTAAACATTAGCGTCTAAGTGTTCAAAGAGAATCAGTTAATTGATTGTTGAACTGTGCAACCTTTTACTTGTGTCCACCAGGATTTGCTTTCATCAGATGGATGGACTATACTCTTGAACATTAAGAGTGTGGTTGTTGGGAGAACATAAGCATTGATTTCGATATGGCTGGAGTGTGGAGAGTGAATAAAATACAAATCACAGTTTTACTACAGTCTCACAAAAACTCGGTAATAGCATCAATTGCATTCTCCACAGTGGCCTGAAGGGTTAAGGTGGGCTAAATGCAGGCTTTACTGTCCAAAGCAAAGGCGCAAATTTTCAAAATCTTTCAGGGAAAGAATAAGTTGAATGTTATTCAATTTAGCAAGGGCCCCAAACCTTGGGCAGGATCTTGTTTCTGTAGTAACTGTAGTATTATATTATTTATATTATATATATTATTTCATATTTTCATCATTTTGCCTTTGCAATCATTGCAATTTAGCAATTATAATTGCTTCCATAAACATTTGTGTGTATTTTATGAACTCTAAATGTATTGTTTTACTAGTACTTATGTGTAAAAGCAGTGTGTTAAAACATATAACTAAAAAGATAACTATTAACAGTAGCACAAACTTAGTTCTAGATACATTAATTATTTTTTACATTTAATAAGACTCTTTATTTTTTTTAAACATTAACTTGATTGTGACTATGAATATATGACAGCAGCCATGCTATGCTGCTATCTGGGATTAGCATTAAAATGAGGTAGGACTTTATTTCGATAGTCCACTTTAGACATTCTACTAACAGTAAGCAACTTTGTCAACTAGCAGTTTGTCTAACTGGTCCACAATATTCAACATCCTGACTATGTGAAACTTTGCTAGAATATGTCAACTTATTCTACTAAGCCTAAACCTATCCTAACAGTCTACTCTGAGAGTAAGTAGACATGTCGTTGAGAAAACGGTTCATAAATTATTCTAAGACTAAAATTAGGAGTGTTGTGCACATGTTTTCTGCAAAGCTTCTCCTAAATGTTTATACCTATAATTTTAAGCAGTAGACAAGTAGCTTGTGATTTGGCATTGACACACTGGTGATGCGGAATTAAGAAGTATATTTCAATACAAAATTGTTTTGATATACTTTGACTAACGTCCAATCTTGTTGTGAAAATGATGGTTCCCAAATAGAAGAAGTTAGGAGCATCAGAAAACCTAACTGATAACAAAAGTTAACCATGGTTTTAAAATAAAGACAAGAAACATGGTTACTACAGTTAAACCATAGTAACCACAAATAAACGATGGTTTTGCTACAGTAATCCACATTTACCCATGTTATTGGTTTGTAAAAACTGTGATTATGGCAATCATTACACCTTTACTATAAAATAAAAAAATTAAAAAACACAGTTATTTTTTGTAAGGGACATCCAAATATCTCCTACTCCCCGGACAACGTCGAGGACCGTTGACCGTGCCAAGTCTGTACATACATCGTTTTGTTTCCACAAGGGGCTGCTCACAGATCTTGAGCCTGACACAAACTATTAACTCTGAATGATGACAATGAAATATATTATAATTTCATGAATAATTCTGTCATTCACTAGGAAAGGAACAGATTAGCCTTAGCATGCGACTCTGGTTCAGCCATCACAAGATATTTGCTATGACAACCAAACATGAAATCTTATATCAGTTGGTATTTTGATTCTTTTATACCGTCCCCACAGGGCAGAGTTGAATAAGAACACAATGTTCTTTTCATGCCGACTGATTGAACAGCAGGTACACTGTTAAATTCAATTAACCTCAGAATCATCACCCAAACTTTGGAGAAATATTTTGACAATGATTTTAGTATATTTCAGCAACACACAGACACAGTTTTATCATCTTACGTAGCTTTAACGTTATTTAAATACATACTGTAGTACGTCAGCATGCTAACATGATACATGTTTATCGGTAAGTTATCTAGCCATCTGTTTTTGATTAAGCTATCTGTAGCTAGAAACAATTTTATTTTGTTGTGAAAGCATTTGTTATGCAGTTAAACCCTTACAAAAATAACCACGTTATGCTTTGCTAACCATAGCTTAACCGTGGAATAGTGAAACTGTAATTTCAATTACAAATCGTAATCAGTCAAAAAAAAAAACATGGCTACTCCATTTTTACTATGGTAAAACCATGGTTAATTTCCGTTATGCTAACATTTGACATGTGAATTGTAAGCTACCTGTAAGCTATCTAGTATCGGTAGCCACAATTTTAACAGGTTCTGGGAAGTTCTAAATTGTTTTGCAATGCAGTGAAAATGCACAGAGTGGATTTAGTAAATTGTTATGTAGATTTAAAGGTGTTCTGTGTGATTGTGCTAATATGTACATGTTCATTTTCATCTGGAAAAAAAAAAAAAAACAGCATATGCTGGTTAGGTATGTTTTGATGCTGGTTTATGCTGGTCCTTTGCCAGCATAAACCAGCAAAGGACCAGCATAAACCGGATAAA
>JAUYWG010000060.1:4598909-4612629 GCA_034779775.1 Enteromius afrohamiltoni | reverse complement strand
TTTAGTAGTATTAATACTATATGTATTAATATGTACCTTGTGGCACGTCCTGATTTTGCTAAATCTGATTGGTTAATTACAATGTTGCTCCACGTTGGACACGTTGAACTCAGCAAAACCAGATTCTGTGTGAGTTAAACCAGGTAACCAGGTTTTTTTTTCCCTCTGAGAATGTAGGATTGTTTCATCCATTATGGTGTGTCTGACCTGGTGAGTCTGACTGATTTAGAAAAGTAAAAATATGTTTTCTCAACAAACAACATGGTTTGAGGTCTGATTCATGGCAATCGGTATCTAGCAGCAACCACACTTTTTTCCCAGCATGACGCAGTTCAGAGCAGTTTTGTCTGTATAAATTTTAGATGTTTCCTTTATAAGACGACCTTACAAGGCTTGGAGTCTATTCTAACAAGTGCATGCCTGAATCTGGAGTAGCCAAGACTGGGGTCATTAAACACCCCCAGAGCTTCCATAAAATCGGAATATACTGTACCGGATACACTTTCTGTTAAAGGCTAAGATCCTCTGATTGTTAGATAATGATAGTAGTGAACGTACCATTTTGTACTCATTAGCAATAATTCCAAAAAACAACTACTGCATTCCGAGCATTGACAACAATTCCGAGGAGCATTTGCCAGTAATTCCATCAACATGTGACAGATAAGAGATTCAACAAATGTTCTAGAACTGCAACTCAAAACTGGCTTACCTGGAATATGAAATACTGATGTAAGAGTGTGTTGTTATGGTAACTGGGCATGCCGACAGGGAGCTAATAGGGTAATTGACCTGCGAGTAGTGGGTTCTTAATCCACCCCCAAAACTCTCACGCAAACAAACACTCCCCTCCCACTCAACCCGCAGGGGTCATCCTTTATCGGAAAATGCTGCTGTTTCTGTAACATGCATGGGGCTGAGCCTCTCATAAAGCATTGAAAATGTGACTCACGTTGCAAGTGCAAAGAGACAGTGAATAAGAAAGAGACTGTGAAAGAGGTCTTCCCATAGCTTTCATTCAACCCTGCTGGAAAGGATGGCTAGGTGTCCTGCTCACATCTAGTGCAACACTCCCATTCAGATGTAAACTTGGATGTAAACAGATGGACTACCAGCCGGTGGGGCCAAAGGTTGACTTGGTGGACCACTTTGAGCTAGATATCGACCAGCTACATAGCATACGTATCATCAGTAAAACCACCAGCAGGGTAATGGAAAAATTCCAATCAAGCAGACCACCTGATAGAGAAGGTAGAGGAAAGAAAGTGAGAGGGAATAGAAGATGCAAGTTGTACATGCACTGTGTTTTCTGACGATTGGTCTGAGAATAGGAAGAAAGAACAGGGAACATTCCCATAATGCACTTGCAGAAGCAGGGTCATAGTCTGTCTGCAGCAGAACCACAAGGTCAAAACCCATCGACTATGAGAGAACAAGAGCGGATAGATTGTGCAGGGATTTTCTATTCAATGTGGGGTAGATAGATTGCAGAGTATGAAAACAAAAGATGCTTTGGTTATTAAGAGTGTTCAGTGCACAGATCCATAATAAATAAATAAGACAGATATTCAGACCGAGAGGACAGCAAGAAGACATATGTGAGATGGGCATGAGAATAAAGCAGAAGCTTGAGTACAGAAAACCGCAAAGTGCATTAGAAAGGCATCCAAAATGTGTTTTAAAAAAAATAATTCATATATTATTCGGCCCAAATGACCTTTATATATATCTCCAGACCTGATGCTGCATGTTTTTATAGGCTTGTCAATTTTGGTTTTAAGTTCCCTTTGACAATAAAATGACCTGCATCGCTTAGTTTACATGCTTACGCATCTTTAGTTAGAAATTGTGAATCAAAGGTCTCCGGCGAGAAGAGTCAAATCGTTTACCATTTCTCCTGCTGTCAAGCCTCCATTCTTGACAAAAGCATTCCCCGAGGGGCACAAGACGGATAACACTGAGGAACCCTCTCGTTTTCATCTTCTGCAACTCCCCCATGTCTCCATTTCACAGGGTTCGTGTTGCTGTGATCTTACGAATTTCATGGCGTGTTGCAGATCTCGTCACAGTGATGTGGAGTAATGTACAAAGGTTTAGTACTTGGTGTTCTCAGTACGTGTGAGGAAAATTGCTGGCTTGGCGGAGGTCTTTGTGGTTGGCTCGAGATCTTGATGTTTTTGTTGTTACACAGCTTGATTAAAAAGCCACAGGAGCCAATTCCAGCCCATAAAGGGGTTTGATGAGCTTTTTTTGACACATTTAATGAAACAGAAAGTTGGGGTGGAACATATGGAACGATTTACCAGGCAAAACCAAAAATTAACCACAATTTGGACCTCTGTAATACCTACCTTTAAACAGGTGGCCATTTATTTTGGCAGCTTTTATCTTTGAGCAACATAAAGATCAGAAATACATTTTATCGCAGTAGATGTTTTCTGAGTGCTCACAACTTTTTTAGGACTTTAGCCAAACTACCACCACTGAGATAAATGGGAATGCTAACAACTAGCTCTGGGCAGGTTTTGAAGACCAGCCTGCACGCCAACAAAACTACACTAAAACATTTGTATTAGAGGTTTAGACAATTTCGAAAAGAACCAGTTCCAGCTTTCTTTCAAATAATTGTTAGGACATTTAGTAGCGAAGTGAAAAAAAATGAAGAAAGGCTCACAAACCATTTTGCTACTTGCTATTGCTAATCAGGGACAAGTGTTTTTTATGGTTTAGTGTAAAAGTGCATAGACGTGGACTAAAAGCCAAATGATTTTAATTGAATTGCAGCATAGAGCACACAGAACACAATACTCATACTCAAACTCTTGTTGTGCCATTAATTAAAACTCAGAAAGCTGGAAGCTGATTTGATTTTCATAAGTAGCAAGATCTGTGCAACCATGCGGATGGGAAAATGTCCAGTCATTCACCCCTGATGAGAATCCCAAAAACAGCTGTTCCAATCAGTTGTCCTTTAAAGGCCTGCTGAAGGAAACCAACTCTGTCTGTCATCATTTTTTTATTTGAAATCATTTTATTAATCACAGGTTATTATGTGAATAAGGCAGCTTACCTGAAATAGAGAAGGATTAAGAGGTAACATATGACCCAGAAAAAGATAGGGGTGAGCAAATATACGTAATCTGAATAATTCCTTTATCTGTTCTGTAAAATTTTCCCGCTCTAAATGTTCCTCCCAAAATAGAATTATTAATACATCAGATCTCGAAGTTATTCCCTTGTGCCTGGTTCTATAAAGTTTTTTATCCAACGTAAGCTTGCTCTCTATCTCTCTACTTTTGTCCTTGGGCTTAAGTATTAGCCATCTTTTGCTGAGGTGTTTCTTTTCATTGGCATTATCATTTCACTTATCAGAACCTTTATATGCTGGTGGGAAAGATACTAAACTTTTTATGTGCATCAGCAGGAATGAGAAGAGTCTTTGTAGCACCATTTGGATTTCGATTTTACTCTTGATGGGCCAGCAAACAGAGGTATATTGTATTATATTTTAATATAATATAGTGCAATATGCCATTTATTTATTTATTGTTAACTGTTACACTTAGGTCACAAAGGTCAAGATGGTTAACTAACTTTGGAACACTGTTCACCAGCTCAACCAGTCCTCTGCAAAGTGGTCTACCAGCTGTAATCTAGTTGACCAAGGTGGCTTATCAGGTTGACCTCGACCCCACCAGCTGGCAGCTCAAGCAGTTTGGACATCACATGGATTTTGACTCGATGGCAACTTTTTGATTTTCAAAGATTAAGAGTCGCAACATGACCAGCAAAAGCAGCTTGAAAGTAATACAGCTTTGGAAGGGCATGAAGGTGAGTAAACAATAGTGTTTTCATTTTTAGATGAACCGTCTCTTTAAGAACTGCTGGTGCCAATTATAATTCAACCTTTTAACTCCTGTCTTGTTTTTTCTCTTCCAGCATCTGTCTTCTAACCTTGTTTTTGTCTGACGTTCTCCAGTCTTATCTCTCTCCATGTTTGTCTCTCTCCTCTGACTATCTAGAGTATTCTGGGTATTTTTCTTCATGTTCTCAGTATGGCTACATTGGCTTCTCTCTTGCTGTCTCCGTCTGGTAATCACACAGCCCAGATTAGTTCCCTAGTGACTTGTGCCTCAGATCAGATCTGAGGCTTATATTTGATTCTGAGAGAATGTAATGGCCACCGAAACTGAGAGAGAATCTTTCTGTGTGTAAAAAATAATAACTAGCAGACATGGGCTGATATACAAAAAAAAAATCTGCATTAAAAACCATCTATGTACATAATAAATTCCAAGTCATTTTCATTCAGAAACATCTTTAGATAGTTGCTAGAGATTAGCCTGTCTGACAAAGGCTACTTGAATAAAACCAATTAAGCATTTTTTTTGTCATTTTGATTGAATAGTGTTTGACAGATTAAAGTCCAAATTGGCCATTTATTATGGCTTTTCTTCCAGTGAAAAAAGCTTGGTGATGTTGGTGTCTTATGTTGATCAGAAAATCGTTTATTAGCATCGGATTGGCATAAATAACATTTTTTCCCCAGATGTAACTATTGTTCTAACCTTAGTTTAATGCTCTTCAAATTCAGACATTGCATAGTTAAGACAAAATTTGATGAAGCATGCAGTCTGTTGTAATTACTCTGCATCTTGTCACCAAATAAATCATTCTGGATGTTCTTACATCTACAGAAACACACTACAAAAAAGTTTTTCTCCAGATGCTGAAATTCAGTTTATTACAACAGTGCAAAAACCAACACAGTCTCACGACCAATTTGTACAAGGTGCCGAATATGTGCTAATACATACCAATTCGTATAACCTCACTTGTATGATTTGTCCCCAGTTACAGGTCGGTTTAGGGGACGGGGTTAGGTTTAGATCATTCGTACAAATTACATATATTATGTACTGCTCAAAAAAATAAAGGGAACGCTTAAACAACACAATGTAACTCCAACTCAATCACACTTCTGTGAAATCAAACTGCCCACTTAAGAAGCAACACTGATTGACAATCAATTTCACATCCTGTTGTGCGAATGGAATAGACAACAGGTGGAAATTATAGGCAATTAGCAAGACACCCCCAATAAAGGACTGGTTCTGCAGATGTTGACCACAGACCACTTCTCAGTTCCTATGCTTTCTGGCTGATGTTTTGGTCACTTTTACTTTTGGTAGCATGAGATGGAGTCTACAACCCAAGAAATTGGCTCAGGTATTCCAGCTCATCCAGGATGGCACATCAATGCGAGCTGTGGCAAGAAGGTTTGCTGTGTCTGTCAGCGTAGCATCCAAAGCATGGAGGCGCTACTAGGAGACAGGTCAGTACATCAGGAGACATGGAGGAGGCCGTAGGAGTGCAAAAACCCAGCAGCAGGACCGCTACTTCCGCCTTTGTGCAAGGAGGAACACTGCCAGAGCCCTGCAAATTGACCTCCAGTAGGCCACAAATGTCCATGTGTCTGCTCAAACGGTCCGAAACAGACTCCAAGAGGGTGGTATGAGGGCCCGACGCCCACAGGTGGGGGTTGTGCTTATTGCCATTTGCCAGAGAACAGCAAGATTGGCAAATTCAGATTCAAATACAGATGAAAGCAGGTTTACACTGAGCACGTGACAGAGTCTGGAGACACTGTGGAGAACATTCTGCTGCCTGCAAAATCCTCCAGCATGACTGGTTTAGTAGTGGGTCAATAATGGTGTGGGGTGGCATTTCTTTGGAGGGCTGCACAGCTCCATCCACCAATGCCATGTTGCACCACAGACTGTCCAGGAGTTGGTGGATGCTTTAGTCCAGGTCTGGAAGGAGATCCCTCAGGAGACCATTAGCCACCTCATCCGGAGCAAGCCCAGGTGTTGCAGGGAGATCATACAGGCACGTGAAGGCCAGACACAATACTGAGAAATTGACCATTTAACTTCACCATGGTATTTGTGATTATACTAATTGAAATCAATCTCAATGACTATAATCTCTGTGACACCCAGATTTATTTAAAACAGACCCTCTCACCTCTGTAATAAACATGGAGGTGTTAGTCCTGTCTGAAATGGTACATGAAAATCACGATTGTGCTTTCATGCTGGCAGCGTTTGTCACGCACAGCTGATCCGCGGCTTGTACTGCAGGAGGCTATAGACAAGCATCGTATTCCCTGTCGCATTAAATGCGCTGCTTGCCGGTGAAAGTCATCATAACTTGCACAGTATAGACCCAGCTCCAAACCCAACTTTGTGAATAGATTAACGGCGATATTGTTTTTTATCGAAAGATAAGAGTCTCGCGTTAACTCCGATAACAGCCCACCACTAATATATATATCGTCAACCCGCAACCCGCGGGTCGGGTTAAGAAATTGTTACCTTATTTGCAGGAGGGGTTGGGGCGGGTCATTAAAAACAAAATTAAACAAAAAATCCATGTATCTTGTGTGCAATTCCCTATAGCCTATATTAAATATTTGAAAATATCTATTTTCATATTTTATTAAGTTATATGATAAGATTACGTCACATGACAAGTCATGAAAGCGCCAAGCAGCTACCGCTGCCAACCACAAGCACATCAAGCGAGTGCACATTTAGCTCTGCTGCCCGGGTGCTGGAGTCTAGGCGAAATAAATTAAACCTCGGTACAGTGGATGCCTTTCTGTTTTTGCACAGCGAACGTAAAAATGCTAAATGAACATTTCCGTGTGATAAATTGAAAAAGCGCTGCTTTGTAAACGTTTAAAATGTGTGTCATTATCTTTTTATTAATATGACCTGATTTATCGTTCATATTCATAATCATATGGTGTTACCAGTTTACAGGGCAATGTTTCTAAGCACTTTCAGGATTAAATATAGGCTGTTTTAGTTTGAATTACAATGCTTATAGTATGTCTATTTAATGTTTGCGGGGCGGGGCGGGTTGTAAAAATAGATACAGTGGTGCGGTGCGGTCCGCGCATTACTAATATATATATATATTCTGAGAAATGTGCAATTATTGTACACATTACTCAGAACAAATTCACAATGGTCCTAAAAACGTTAGGTCCACAAACTTTATCTTAAAATCATTACCATAAAACAGAGTATGAGGTTAAACAAGGGTTAAGCGTAGCTTTCATTAAAATTATGTGGGGCAAACTGACTGGTAAAGGACGAAAGATGTTGCTTTCCACATCTGGGAATACCTGTTTTAATGTAAAACTTGCTTTTGTATTTGACACATGCAGGCTGAATAAACGACGTTCACAGAGAAGCATTAATCCACAGTCACACAGGGAGCCACACTGTAAATGAGAGGCCATATTTTAACATCTTTTTTTCCCACACATCCCCGACCGCAGCAAATTTATCACGTTCACGTCAAGTAGGCCTACTTTCTCTGTCATCAAAGGGAATGTCTCCAGGGACATTGTAGCGGGAAATGCGACTCTGACAGTGTTAGCATTCAATAGGATCCCCGTTGCTACACCTTTTGATTTATAAACCCCAGCTAAAATCAGTAACCCATGGTGGGCTTGGAAAAGGGTTTCATCAAGCTCCTTCCAATTTTCACCATAAACCTGTTTTCCCTGCTGACCGGTCACCTCAGGAATGTAATTTTCTACTGATATGAGGTGATTTGAGGTGAATTTTTTACTGGCAAAGAGGCAGAAGATTCCAAAAAACGAAATTGACTTAATGAGATCAAGGATTTGTTTATGCATCAAAGCAACTCTAAAAGTGTTTTGAAAGCATTTCATTATGCCACCATAACAAATTAAGTCTACCCATGTAAATAACAGAAGCTAAAAGGAATCAGACATAACAAAGTTAATATCTTGCAGTACTTAATTGGCTTCACCCAGATTTGTTGATGCTGCCATGACTTTATTCCCATCCTTTTATCCTTCCTTCAAACCGTTCATTCTGAGTTCCCTACTAGGGCAGATTTCTGTCCACACTTGGTTTGTTTACATGCCTCCGCGGGGACTATTTTGAGTCTAAATCATGATATTTGTGTCATCAACACGAGTATTAATGTGAGAGCTAGCAGCATAGACTGTATTATCAGGATTATTTAAATATATGCATATATATATATATGTATATATACAGTTCCATCCACAAATATTGCCACCCTTGGTAAATCTGAACACATGTGGCTGTGAAAATAAATCTGCATTGTTGTCATCTTTCATTCAAAAAATTCTGACCTACCATTGAAGTAAAACAATTGAAAATGGGGAGAAAAACTCATGATGAAATAAACAGTTTCCTCCAATACATGTTGGCCACAACATGCTCCAGCTCCATGTTGGCTCTCCTCTTTAGTTCACCTCAATCAGGGTTCAGGTCAGAGTTTTGGACTTGGACAAAAGCAAAAGCTTCATTTTTGTGCTCAGTGACTAATTCCTGTGTTTATTTTGGATTATTGTCCAAGTCGAAGACCCAACAATGGCCCATTATAAGATTTCTAACAGTTATTTTATAAATCAGTGAATTATTTTATCTGTTGGTATTTGATATAATCCACAAAGCCATGTGTCTAAACAAGATGTCCAGGACCTCCAGCTGAAATATAGACCCACAACATCAAAAACACAGCAGTATATTTCATTATACACATGGAGTACTTTTAATCCCCATGTTCACCAAACCCATCTTGAGTGATTGCTGCTAAAAAACACATTTTTTAGTTTCATCTGATCATAGAAGCCACTCCCAGTTGTAGTTCCAGTCCTGTCTGACAACTGAACATGCTGGAGATGAGCAAGCATAATTTTTCTTAAACCCTCCCAAACAACATGTGCTGATGTAGGGGGGTTTGTGTGACTATTGTTTTTAAAGGATTTTTGACCCAGAGACTACTTTCTGCAATTCTCCATCTGTGGTCCTTGAAGAGTTTTTAGCCACTCAAACTCTACTCCTCTCACCTTGTATTAGGATGATATAGACCCAGGTCCTCTTCCAGGCAGTTTCATAACACATTAAGTTGATTGGAAATTCTTAATTATTTCCCTGATGGTGGAAATGTTCACTGCTCTAGCTCTTTTCTTAAACCCACTTCACTTATTTGTAAAGCTTCAATTATATATAAGAAATATATTCTTTGGTTTTTCTCATTGTGTTGATGATTAAGAGATTTTGGGCTTTATTTTCCCTCCTATATATATTTCTGTGAAACAAGAAGCCAGGGCTGGATATTTTCCTGGAGTGCTCAAAATTCTAATATTTTACTCATAAAAAATTCTAGGGGTGCCAATAATTGTGGCCAACAATAATTGGAGAAAAACATTTACTTCACAATGAGATTTTCTCCCCATTTCAATTGTTTTAATTTAATGATAGGTTAGAGTTCTGTAAATTTTTTGAACGAAAGATCAAGATAAATAATGCAGATTTATTTCTATTTATTTGAGATTTACCTAGAGTGCCAATATTAGCGGAGGGCAATGTATATTGCCATATTTCATTATGATATTATTATAGGCTATTATTTTATATTTATTTTGCATATATAAATATACACAAATACAGTATATATAAAAAAAAAAAAAATAAATAAATAAATATATATATATATATATATATATATATATATATAGTGAGTACAGGAAGTATTCAAACCCCCTTAAATGTTCACTCTTGCAACCAGTATATATATATATATCATGAGGTCAAAGGAACTGCCTGAAGAGCTCAGAGACAGAATTGTGACAAGGCACAGATCTGGCCATGATTACAAAAAAAATTCTGCTGCACTTAAAGGTTCCTAAGAGCACAGCGGCCTCCATAATTCTTAAATGGAAGACATTTGGTACGTATGTATATATATATATATATATTTTTTTTTTTTTGTATGGTGTTGTTGATAACGTTATTTCCTTGTTTAATGTAGGCAGTTTCTAAAATATAACATATTTACTTTTAATTCTATATATTGTCAAATACTAAATCTAAAATAAATGCATAGGTAATTATTTATTCATTTATTTAAGTTAGATTTGGAGGTATAAAAAATGTTTTTCTCCCCAGTATTTCTTTAAAGGCTATTTTCGTCCCAGGTAATTAGAATTTTGTTCAGATCATATTCTGTTTTAATGGTGAAATTTAATTATACTTTTTAAAGTTAGCTTTTTGATGTTTTCCTTTTTGTGACTGTCTGGTTCTTATTGATATTTTAAGTTTAAACACCTTAAAAAAAGTTTTTCTTCACTGAAAAGAACAACACGCCACAATGGCTTTATATACTATCTGACAAAGTATAGTGATAATACAGGATGCAATATGGATGCATTAATAATGGTCTTGAAAGGCATAAGAAAGAACGCTCCCTTCACTTTCTGTTTCCTTTCGACTGTGCTGAACTCTAATGCTGTTTTCACACTTGAGAAAAATGTGAATAAAAGGGTAAGGGTGCTCAAGATGGCAAGAAGGTGAATAAACAAGAGGAAAAAAATAAAACTTGCTTGGTTCATAAATTACTGCCGCAGCTCTTCTTACTGCACTTAGTGTCAGTCTGGCTCCACCTGACAGACACTTTCTAACAGCAAAAACACAGTCGGCCAACATCTGTGTCATGTTTTGATGAAGCAGTACAGCAATCTGTAATTTACAGCAACATCATGTCTCCATTAACCAATGTTGTAAATCGCAAAATGATGTTTTCGTCCAGACAACAGCGAGTATTTTGAAACATCTAAGCTCAACAGTAAATGCTGCCATTGACCAATCAGATTCCAATATTCCAGACCAATGTAATAGGTTAATAGGACTCTCAGAATTCAGACCAACAATATGACTCTGTTTTTAAAACATTTTCAAACAATTTCACAGTTGGATTTCATTGCATTCTATTACAATTAGGAATAGACTGAAATAATTCAGTCATTCATGAATACAGTTATTATTTATTTTCTTCATTAATTAATTGAAAAAAAAAAAAATCCTTGATACTAATATTATGTGCTTCTGTTCATACTGTATATATCATTATTTTTACATTTGGTTTGTCATGTACTTATAGTCATACCTATATCAGTTAGTTGCCAAGACAAAATTTCTAATATGTCTTTTAAATCTATTATTCATTTTATTTTATTTAAGTTTATTGATTATAAATTGTTTGGGTAAACTATTGTCAACAATATCAATGTGTTGATTGAATCAGTTGCATAAAAGATATATTCTGATATAAAGATATATATTGTTTAATGTGTTATTTATTTTAAACTCATTTTAGTTGAAATTTTAGTTGAAATTTGTTGAGGCTTTACAAATTTTGGTATTCACAACTGTGCTATTTATATTTTTTATGTAGATTTCTTAATTTTATTTCAGTCAAATTTATTGTAATAAAGTAAAGGCTTATTTAACAGTCTCACGGCCTATTTGTGCGAGGTGGAAAATTTGTGCTAATTTGTACCTCGCTTGTACTTGATTTTATACAATTTGTCTAAACCCCAGAGACGTTTAGGTTTAGGGGCAGGGTTAGGTGTAGGCCTTTCGTACAAATTCATACGAATGATCAACTCGTAAACTATGTACGATATAGCAAAAATCGTATAAATTCAAATACAAATTTGTCCTAAATCACAAATCACCCAAAAATTACAATTCTGTCAGTAATTACTCACCCTCATGCCGTTCCAAACCCATAAGACCTTTGTTCATCTTCTGAAAATTAAAACATTTTGGATGGAATCTGAGATCTATCAGATCCTACGTTTCAGATCCTCCATAGACAGAAACACAACTAAAATGATCCCAGGGGCCTGTTCCATGAAACAAGTTTACCAAATAAGCCAGGTTTATTTCAGTTAGTCTGACTTATTTGCCAGTTAAGTTGGTTTGAAATAAGTTGTTTTATGGAACAGGCCCCTGGGATCATTTTAGTTGTGTTTCTGTCTATGGAGGATCTGAAACGTAGTAAAAACATCGGTAAAACTGTCCATGTGACATCAGTGGCTCAACTTCAGTTTCGTGACACTAGGAGAATACTTTTTTTGCATGAAGAAAACACAAATAATTTACTCAACCATTCTTCTCCCATGACTTATGTCTACTGCCATTTTAGAGAGCATCGCAATGCAGTGCATATACAAACTTTAATGTTTTTAACGTACAGTAATCAGCCATGTTTACATCCTGGAAAGTATGTGCAAGTACGTAATCATATTTACGTTGCTTACGCCTTGAGGAAAGCACTGTGATACATGTTATGCAAGCATTTGGGGGAACTAACCTTTTAAAGTTTATTTATGTTTATATATTCGTCGGAGTGAATAATTCATTGGCTTAATTATAAGCAGTCAGTCATCTATTACCATAAAGTAATTGCAAAAAGAGTTCCACCACTAATGCATTAACGAGATTAATTTTTAATTTTGTTTGATAGATAATTTTGGAGTACACAGTGTACATTAGCGCAATTTAAATTCCAATTGGAACACTTCTGCTGCTTTTCAGTGGCTGTTTGGGACCCAAGATGTACGAGGGCATTGGGACCATTCTGGACATGGCAGGTCCGAGCCACTGGGGCCCACTGAAACAGTGTCAATCAACAGAGGGCCATGCCACCCTCCAGAGTATGGCAATCCCGAGTGCCCCCTCCGCGCCAAGCCACATCGGCAACCAAAGCTGAAAACTGAGAGCTAAAGGCTTAGCTTTTCATCAAAGGCAAAATGCTTATCTCCCACCACAGAGGCTTGAGCGGCGTCAATTCCAAACATCTGCCACTGACCGACTAACGCTGAGAAAACTGATTTCTGATGAGCTAAAATAGCGACACAGAAATTCAATGTAAAGAGTAAAATCAAACTACGTTCTCCTCTGGGAATGAAAGCGGCACTATTTACTTAGAGATTAGCGTCTGACTGGATGAAGCGCCAATGCCTTGCTGGAGTATTTTCAAATTTCGCCCTAACAAATCGTTCACATTCATTACTGAAACACTGCTTATCGCTGCATCTTCTGTCAGCGGGATTACGTTTTTATTTCTACATACTTCTCAGTCTGAATAACAGCAAAAAACAAAATTGCTCTCCCTGAAAACCGCTTCCAGAAATCTGTGACGAGATGGGAAGATAGACAGCGAGTGAGTCAGAGATACAGACAATGACTCAATGAGCAGCAGAGAGCTGATCATTTATTTATAAATGGCTTACGACTGTGACTGCAGTGGATTGCTGGTATAATAAGAGGCCTTGTGGACGTACGCTAGAGACTTGAGAGGCACGCTGGGAAGAATGAGGTAAGCTGTGCAAATTTTTCTTTAGGCCGTCTTCTATGCAATAAAAGGAGAACTAATAGGACTAATTATATTTTAGGATGTCTGTTATCAACTGCAAGAGAAGAAAGCAATTCAAGTGGGTAAAAAAAAAACCCCAGCTATATTGGTTAAGATGTGTCATGTCATAGGGTAATTTAGGAATATGCAATTTACATTTCATATAAAAAATGAATAACAATAATAATAATGATACACACAGACACTTTTTGATTTTTCATATTAATTTTCAAAGCTAAAACTAAAAACTAAAATAAGCAGGATTTTATTTTTACTATAGTTAGTCCATCTAAAACTGTTTTTCCTGATTGTTCCTGCATACTGGGAATATGCAAGAATAATATATATATATATTTGTTTTTAATTAATAACTGTTACAAACCGCTCCTCTGTGGCCCTCTCTGGACAGCGGCAGCGGGAACCTTCGCCGGAATACTAATGT